>JAAAKQ030192016.1:1860-19075 GCA_010016005.3 Zanna intricata
TGAACAGTCAGACACCAGGTAGTACCTAACATCTAAGGAAGCTGGAAAATGTATTTCACGGTCTGCTAATGTCAGCCTGTTTGTTGGCTCTTACTGATTTCTCAGAAAAAGATATTTAATGCTAAATAATTAATTTGGTGGTAAATTTAATTAAATAAAAGGTTTATCATAGTAGGAGTCTTGCAGAACAATTCATAAGATGCACGAGATATTCAAAGTTATATTTGCCACAATTGTGGGGATGGTGCTAAATCATTTAATTTCTGGTAGAAAAACAATTTTTTCTTCAGTACATATTTAATCTGGCCCATACAAAAGTACTGATCACTATATATTGTAACCATCCTGGGTAAAAATGCTGCAAGCTAATGTCTGAAAAATACCTTGAAGCTGCTGATAAAAATTCATGAATCTGGGTTGAGTTTTATAATTTGTTTTTGCTTGGGGTGATTTTCATTTACTTATATTAATGACTAAAGTAACAATTTGTTAGTGAGTTCTTCTAAAATAAAATATATTATTAAAGTGTTTACAAGTAAACTTGAGGTCATGTAAAATTTGATTCAATATGGAAACAATGTTGTTTATAGATTATTTAATTTAATTTTACAAAAATAAATTTAAATTTGTAGTCTAAAAAGGATCCCTTTGTTTAATTTCACTAAATTAGAAGTGCATTTTGTATCATTTGGTTTTCTTGTCTGTTTTTTATTTCTTGTTCATACTTTTTAGGATTGCCTTTATCATCATCCAGTCCATAAGATTTCATTTATTGCCCAAGATATGACAGACTCACGTGCATTTGGTTATATTTTTGGTTCACCTGATACCGGTCATAGATTTTTTGGAATTAAAACTGACAAAGCTGCTAGTCAGGTACTTATTGATTATTAATTTTTTAAATTGTAAATTTGTAGTCATTCATTTTTATTTTTTTGAATATATAATATTTTTTCTTTATATAAAAAATGTTCATACAGTGTAATTTGTCTGAAGTTTAACCCCTCTTTTAAAAGTTTAATGTACCAGTTTTTATAGATTGTTGAAGTGAATCAATATGACTCCAAACTGGAAACAGAGTAATTGCAAGAATGAATCTCTATGAGTTAAGTGATGATTTATTAATGTATACTCATAGATCAGCTTGATTCTACAGTTCAGAAGGAAATGTAGCTGAAGATCCTCAAAAAAATGTTTTGGTGACTCATAATTTTCTTCATTAAAAATATTGGTTTCAGTTGCAAAGTTTTGGCATTTTTTGGTTATAAAAATTAATGGTGCTATTAAATCAAAATTGTTTAATAAGCTTAAACATGAAACATTACAACTTAAGAGTTATAGAATGTATGAACTTGAATATAAATTGCTGAGAAAGAACATTACTGTAAAAAATCAATCTTTTTCCTCTTATTAGATGAATAAAGAAAAATGTATAAGTTTTAAGGTAAAGATTAGTTTAAAGTTTATGTTTTCCCCTGTAGGTATAAGAATTTGTAACTGGTGTGATTGCCTTTCTAAATCAGATAATGATTTTGAAGATACTATAATAACAGGTGGGTATCTATGAAGAGTTCAGACTAAGGAATGATTCTTTAAACAGGAAAGCAGTAGTCTTTTCAGTAACTGTGTATATGCAGGTAATGCTGATGGCAGAACAACAATAACATTATTTTAAATATTATTCTGCAGTTAATAAATATTATCCCCAAGTTTCATCTTGTGGGCTTCTCAAGAAAAGATTATTAGAAATTTAAGAAACTCAACATTCTTTTAGACAGAGCAAAATATTTCAGAAATTTAAATAAGAATGGTTAATCTGATAATTTAAGATGAAAAATGGATAGGTTGAATTTAGATGCTATTGTTAGTATAACAAGTTAAGCACGATTTTGGTCAGAGAGTTTATAAAATAATTAACAGACAAGAAGAATTGGAGAAGAGAATTTAGTGACATTATCTTATAAAAAGGATAACATTGGCGGGCAATGTATTAAAGCAGTTAGTGTTAGATATTCTAATTCTAAAAAGAATTGTATAGGGTAAAAACACCTAAAGGAAGAAAGAAGAAATATTGAAGAATTTATAAAAAAATAATTTATGCATGATGCTGGATTAGCACAGAATTGAAAGCAATAGAGAAGTGTACTGAAGTTATCAAGTAATTGAAAAAATGATATAAAGAATTGTTGTTTTAGTTGCATTATAAATTATAAGATAGTTGTTTTTGAGACTTCTTGGAACGAATTAACAACAGATAAACAGAAATTCAGAAAAGTTGGTTTATGAGGATTGTCTGGAAAATATTCAGTTTCAACAAATTTCATTTGAGCATGTGTCTTACACCATCCTGGCAACTGCCATTTTGTGTTGTATAATGAGCAGTTTTATTCATAATGTATAAGGAGCAATCCACATTATATTGAAATATGTACATATGGTAGTTAGCTTTATATATTAGGACAAATGGTATTCTTTTGATGGAATTCATGTCTTGATTTTCAACTGTGAATTTTATTGTTTATTGTTAAGCTTTAAAAAAAAAATGTGCCATCCTGAATAAAAGATATGAGATTTTGAATTCCTAATTTTTTGCTTCTGGTAATGTTTGGCCTTATTGTCTAATGATTTTTTGCCTTACCATGCAAAGTTATATATTATATATATATATAAGGTACAGGTGTAGGGATATATATAATATAAGGTATAGGTGTATATAACGTATACAGAGTGTTCCGGGACATATTCGCCAAATTTCAGAAACTGATTCAGGACACCAAAATGAGCAGAAATTTTCATATTGACATAAGTTCTATTTTGGTTTGTTTTCTTTCTGGGAAAAAATAAAGGTCCTATTTGGTTTGTTTTTCTTCTGGATGCCATTTTATGATTTTCAACAAAAAAAATTATTTCTCATGATTGGGTAAACCTAATTAATTAAATTTGGCAAAGAATATTATCTTGTTCCACAAAGTAAAACGTTTTGAATACACCACCTTCAAAAATTTCAAAACAGTGGCTATCTTAATTTTTTAATCTTCAATGTCTTTGTAATTATTTGTTTGATCAATTTTTTTCTAATGACAAAATTGATAAAGCATTTTGTTTTGAACAAAATAACATCCCATTTGTAAAAATCTGTTAGAAATGGTAAAAATTTGCAATGATTGTTTAACATTTTTTTACCTTTCTTCACCCCTTTCAAAGTTAGATTTTGAAAAATCTAGAAATTGGTTTTAAAATATTTACATAAAGATTAAACTAATCAAAAATCAAGTTGATATCTTCATTTGTTACTGAGAAATATAAAAATAGTAAGTTTCATTGTTATTCAATTTTAACTCTGTAAATTTAGAATTTCAAAATATCCTTTGTTAGTGTGCACTTACACCATATAATAAGCACATGTTACACCATGTAATAAGCACATGTTACACCATATAATAAGAAAATGTATACAAATTTTCATCAACTTATCTTCAGCAGTTTATGCTGGGTGTTGATTTATGAATCAGTCAAGACATGTTTTATGATATACAGATGTATTAAAGATGAGAATTAATAATTATTTATTTTATAACTCAAAATAAAATAAAAAAATCAATTTACAGATTCAGAATATATTTTCATAGAATGTTTGTAATAAACTTTGTTTTTTTTTTGTCTTCAGTCATTTGACTGGTTTGATGCAGCTCTCCAAGATTCCCTATCTAGTGCCAGTCGTTTCATTTCAGTATACCTCCTACATCCTATATCCTAACAATTTGTTTTACATATTTGAAACGTTGCCTGCCTGCTCAGTTTTCCCATTTACCTGTACCTTCAATATCAAAGTGACTATTCCAGGATGCCTTAAACTTTGTTAAATAGATTTTAATTTGGACTCAGATTATCATTAGTGTTAAACATTGTACTTTGAAATATTGATAAGTTTTATATTAAAATAAAGAATTTTTTATTTTATTGGAAAAAAGCTTAATTATCAGTATAGAATTACATTGAAATTGTTATAATAAATCTGTGTTAGCAGATAGGACCGATAATTTAGTCATAAATAAATATTACATTAGAAGTAAAAGTAATACTGTAGTTGTTTAGCTGTTTGACTTTTTTTTAGTTAATTGTATTTATAAGAATATTTGTATAACATTGCTGCAGTTCTAAATGATTTTGAATTATGCAATATTCAGATTGTTTTTGCAATTTTTTTTTGTATTAATCATTAATTTTGTTTTTATTTTAAGATGTGTTATTACTTTATTCATTTGTTTATAATTTGTTTCAATCTTCCAGTTCATTATTAATTCAATACACAAATCTTAAGTATAATTATATGAACAATGTTTGTTTATCTATTTACAATTGGTAAAATTAAATATTTTTTGTTTCTTTGATATTAGGTTGTAATATCAATGAGAGATTTATTTCAAGTGGTGTTTGAATTAAAGAAAAAAGAAATAGAAATGGCAAAACAACATATTGAACAACATCAGATAAAGTATGGAATGGGAATCCTGCCAGAAACCCCTCAAAAGGTTTGCTGTTACAGTAATTTGATTTGATCTTGTTTCATTTGAATAATGGATTTATGCTTGGAAAAAAATTAATATCACGGAAACTGAATGCAATTGTCTCACTGATCCTGACCTGAAAAATAAAATTTATGGAAATTGAAATTTAATTTTTTGCTAAACAAAAATATTTCATAGAAGTCATACAAATATAAAGAATGTTTGACTGTCAACAATTTAAATAAGTAATTTTTTTTAAATTTATTTGGAACTTCCTTCAAAATTTTCTTTATTTTTTTACACAATAATCATTTAAATATGAATACATATTAAGGTCTGCATTTTTACTAGTTTTTTTTAGTATTTTTTTTTTATTCGCTTTTAATGTTGCATTATAACTCTTGTCAGTTGTAGAATGACAAAATTTCCAAAAAAATTTCTTTATTTTAGAAAATATCTGTAATGAGATCAGTACTGTATGGTGGTGCTCATATATTTTCTACAGAAATTTTTTAAGCAGTGCTTAAGTTGTTGGAATTGAGTATGAGAAAAAATTATTGTAAAACAAAGCTGTGTCATTTGACAGTAAACTGAGTTAGTTTGTTTTGCAATGTTTGATAGAATCTGTAAATTGTTTCACATCGTGTAGATTAATCCTGTTATATTTGGCATGGAAAAAATGAGTGAGAGGCCTTTTTACTTCCAAAAAACTTGCTTTTGAAAAAAAGAAAAAACTTCATTTAAAAAGAAAAAAATAAACAAATTTTTCTTTTTTGTGTGATAATTTTTTAATCATATCAGTCTATTATATGTTATTTACTTTTAAAAAAAGTTGACATCCTTGTTTCATCATTTTACAGTATGATTAAGAAAGTCATCACCTTTTTTCTTATGTTGACCAAGAAATGTAAAGGTTTGTTTTCAGATACATGTATGATCAGTGAACCTATCTACCATAATTTTTTTTTTGTACCCAAGATATCCTTATGAATTTCAATGTTAATTTTTCTGTTTCAATTTTTTAGTGTAAAAGAGCATGAAACAGAATGATATTTCTTATTTAAATATGACACATTTTTTTTTTTCTGTTAATTCATCTGTAAATTCATCACCTTAAACTTTCCTTATTGGGCTGAAACTAATACAAGGTGAACTTTTCTTCCAGTTAAAAAATGGATCAGATTTCATATTATTTACATAGTTATATTTTTTTACATTAATTTTAAATAGAGCTACCATAATAATGTACTTCAGTCACTGAAATTGGATTAGAGTAAGCTAACAATTCAAAACTAAATAATTTTGTATTGTTGGTTGGTAGCCATTTATGCAAGTGGTTTACAGTGGTATTTTTTTATTTTCTGGATGATTCTCATATGATGGAAATTGCATCATTCATAAGTTTTTGACTAAGATTTTTTTATGAAAATATGTAGTATACTCTATAGGTTCCTCAAAAGGATATACTATTGTTGGCCAAAACAATAGTACTGTAGTCTGTTATAAAATGTAGAAGATGACATGTCAGTTTCAGTTGTAAGGAGCATCCACACTGAAAGTTTTTGAAGAAATTTTTATAAGCAAAAAAGCATCCCACTGAAATTCATTTGTTACTTTAAAACTATATAATGTTGTCTGGCAGTTGCAAATTAGCATGGTTTATTTCAGAACAAAAAGCTGCATATTAATGTTGATTACCAGCATTGAGTGGATGTTTGTCTGCAAGTTGCAGACAAACATCTACTCAATGCTCTTTCTGCTGTCATCAAATGAGGAACAAACTTTGCTGCAACTCTATGCATTCCAATTTTTTTAATAAAAATGTTGTAGCATGATCCAACTGAGATGCTAACCTCTTCTGCAAGTTCTCTGACAGTCAATTGACGATTTACATGTATCAGATTGTTTTTCTGAACACGGGTCTCACAGTTGAAGGCCTTTCTGGTTGAGGGTCATCTTCAATTGACTGATGACCATTTTTAAATTGTGAAAACCATTTGTAACATCATGAACAACCCAGAACATCATTTTTGTAAGCTTGTTTCAAAATTTAAATATTTCTGTGAAAGTTTTTCCCAGTTTCACGCAAAATTTTATGTTGTATTGTTGCTCCTGAAAATCGCACATTACAAAATCACTAACACCTTGGACTCAAATATCAATAACATGAAAAATAAACAAGATATCAACATTCTAAGAACATTTGGTTACAGAGGAGGTTATGCAAAACACAATGCTGTCAACTGCACATCACTATCTGTTGGCGCATAAAAATGTTATGATATTATTAATATATGAGGTCTGTTCAGAAAATGACCTAACAGTATAATTGAACAAATAAAAATAATTTATTTTGAAATACTACATTACTGTTTACTTCAAAATAAAAATATCAGCAAAACAGTGTATGTATGTCAATAATTGAACATAAAAATTTTTGTACATCTGTGACATGATGACTTCAAATGTTTTCCAGAAATAATTGCAATTATTATGTAGTAGTTGAGAATAAAAATACATTCAGTCTGGTGTTACAGTTTAGATTACATTATCATACTTTCTTTGTAACTCTTTAAACCTGCACTGTTTTGCCACAACGTGCCTCAATTTCTTTTACATAATTCACTTTTTTCATTACCTGTCTACAAAAATCTTAATTGCGTATTATCTTTAAATTAGACCTTATGGATTTTATCAATGGAAATCATAAACAGTAGCTATCATTTGCTTTTAAATGATCATTTATTAAGTGGTATTTTAAGTATTTATGTTGTAAGATCTTTTAAGTGTTATTAAATTTTTTATAACAAAGTTTTTATGTATATACAGGTGATTCACGAGAAAGAGAAATAATTTGGGAACTGATTCTAGAGCTTCAAATAAGAAAAAAGGTTATACATTCAAATGTATGAACATATGTCCAAAAATGCTTTTTTATTGAGTTGTGGCTAACAACAATTTCATCTGGATTTCAGTTCCCAGGTGAAATGAGGTCATACTGAAATCTTTATGGTGTTATATAAGGTGTAAACTTGATGGTTTCTATGTTTTTTACCTGAAAAATCAAATAAAACATGTTCCAGATTTTTATCTCCCATAGTTTTCATGATATTCTATGTAAAACAGAGAAATTTGTTGATGAAAAACACTTTTTTGTAGCTTTGATGTACAATAACTTTGTTAAATGTGTAAATTTTATTATAATGACTTATAGAGAATTTAAATTGTGAAAATTTATGCAATGAAGTCTGTAAAAAAAAAACTTTTATTATTAAAAATATAACAGGACGAAAAGAAAAAAAAATTTAAAAACAGCTGTTGTTAATACAATAAATATAAAATTTTAAAATACTTATAATAATAAAAAGGTACTTTTTTGAAAAACTAAAATACTTTTTATTAAAAAAAAAACTCACTGTGGTTTACACTTTATTAATATATGGTTTAATTTTATTAATTTATGCTGTATTTAATTTTCAAAAATTCCACCATTGACATTGATGCGCTTTTCAGCCATGTCCTTACGTCTTCTGTCACCAACTTAATGATATCTTCACATTCCTTGATAAGGACAATAGCATTGAGAATAATCAGTTGAGTAATTAGTTCATTATAGGTGTCTACTTTTTGCTGATCCAGAGATCTAGGTAACAATTTACTGACCCTCTACGTCCAATCTATTTACCAGTAAATTTTTCATCTAAGGATTGTTTTACTTCATTCATGAAATGTACTGATGCTCCATCAAATTTTGCTGATGAGAAATTTTTGTGTACTGTAAAAAATTCATGTTTTTTTTTTATGAAAGGGCCTGTTAATTGGTTATCAGACATGCCACATTAAATGTTCACTGAAAATTGTTGTTGGAAATTTGATTCAACTACAGTATCAGAGCTTTCTTCAAATCACTGATGTGAATTCTTGTTGTTTATACCAATACAGGTAAAAATAGCTTCATCCAGAAATAGTATGAATGAAATTAAAAGGCAATAATTGTTAACTCATTGCCAAAACTGCAGTTGTCTGGCAACCAAGGTGAAGGCAGAAAGTTCAACTTTCTGAACGTCATAAGGATGCAGTCTATGAACATTGTAATGTCTCTGTACTATACTCTGTGGAATGTTGAGTTGTGTAAAAATTTTTCAGATGCTCATTGTAGAACTAAGCTGTATTACCTGAAGAATGTTTTTTTCCTTTTCACTACCATGTACCAATTGACTTTTAGATGAAACTTGAGCACTGAGAAGTGTACCATTCTCACAAAGCATGCAGTTGGTGTTGCCAGTCTAATTTTTCAAAGATTTAGATTTATTATACTAAAATCAGGGATTTTTAATTTTTATATGTGCATAACACCTTTTTATTAAGTTTTGTTCATTTCACTGGGGGAACTGACATTTGGGCAAAATTTTTCACTAGCTGAAAATCAGTAACTGATACATGTTTTGAATGAACATTTTTTCTTGTTTTACGGTCTAGAATCAGTCCCCAAATTATTTCTCTTACCTCCCGAGACACTCTACATAATAGCCACAAAGTTGTCTGGTTTTTTTTGTACTCCTAATTTTTGTATTAATTTGTAATTGGTTTTTTTATTCATATTTATTTTTAATTCATTTGCTACTATTGATGCTGATTTTTTAAAAACCAGAAATGAAATGGATATCTAGTTCAGGATTTGTATTTTGTAAATAATTGTTGAAAAATGTCTTATAGAAAAAATAAATTGATTCCTTGATTTATCTTTAATAAGAATTATTCAACCAGTCTGTTAATGGTTTGTTTGATGAATAAAATTTATCACGTATTTCATGACTTGAACTGTTCCATGAATTATTTTTTTTTAAGTAACAGATCATTTGTTATTATGTCACTTTCAATTAGTTTCTTATATTTATTGATATTATATTCGCAGCTTAATGTGAATCATTAAAATTTTAAAAGAAAGCATGTTCATTTCAAGGTGGCTCCTGATTCAAGTAAAATGAGAACTATTTCTGAAGACTCAAGTACTGTTAAAGATAGTAGTGCAGCTAAAAAGACTGGTGATAAAGAGCGTTCTGAAGGCACTTCAGAAGCAATTGCCGATCTTTTAGATTTAGAATTGGAATTAAATAGTATACAACAAGGAATATCCCAAATGGAACGAATTACTCCTTCTGATCCATTTGGTGATTCATTTGCTCCACCTCCTGTTACTGCAAAGTTACCACCGCCACCCACTAAGTCTTCCACATCTTCAGCAACTTCCACCTCTGCTGCTTCATCAACCACTACTACTGTGACACCAGCTTCAGCAGCTCTGCCATCTGTTTCTACGTTGACAGCTGGTTCTAGTTCTGTTTCAAATAAGAGTTGGTTTAATCAGGATACTGATAGTTTGTTTGATGAATCAAATTTACCACCTACCTCATCGACAACTATTCCTCCTGCACCAGCACCTGCTACTCCACCTCCAAAGGTAAGATGTTATTGCAATAGTTATTCTGTTACCAAGGTGATAAAGTATGTTATTATTTGAATGAAGTGTTCAGTAAACTTAATCACTTAGTAATTTTGATTTATACCTTTATTTTCATTGGTACTACCAAAAGCCATTTTCTGTTAGTTTAATTCTTGCTTCAGTTGTTGATTATTTTTCAGATCGTTTGAGAATAATCTTATTTATAATTTAATTTACTTTGCCGTTTTTTTTTCAATTACAAATATCAGCTAGAAAAATGTTTAGAATAGAGTAGCTGAACTATTCTTTACTGAACATGATTTCTTCATTAATTGTTTTGTACTGCTAACTCCTTTCTATTTTCACTTTAAAAAAAAAATTAATTTATATATTACATATCATCATCTCTCATAATTATTGATTTAGTAAATTTGCTAACAAGTTATATGACTGATGAGCTGGTAGTTGTTGATACTTGAATTTGCCATTGTCCAGAATTTTTTTTGTAATAATTTATACAGCTGTTCATGAATTTATATTCTACATTTGCACATGTTTATAGTAAACTTTATTCTTACGTAATAGTTAGCTATTTATTTTAAAAGTTGCTTTAAAAGAAGTTTAAAGTAGAAGTTTTATAGTCATTTTTCATACATGAACTACATCAGTTTATTACAACATTATGCTGTTCTTTTCATATTGTTCTAATAATACTTTACTGTGCTAGTGTATTAGGTTATACTATGTTCTATTCTTATGTTCTGAATGCCAATGTGCAGTTTGTTTGTCATACCATCAGACTTACTCCCACAGTAGCCTACAAAAATTTACTTATCAGCTAATGAATGACTAAGAAGTGATGACTAGACATATTTTTCATATGACAGAAAGCCAAAGGTAAATGTTTATATTTGTTTAAAGTAGGGATTTCACCATATATTACAAGAACTATGTGTCTGGATGTTGGAGTAAGAACTTTTGTATATTTTATTTATGTTTAGTAACGATATAAATATTCCTCAGTTGCAGTTCATTGTTACAAGTTCCTGATCACAATCATTTGAAGTATAGTTTAATTGTACTTTGATAGAAAAGCTGGAAAATATTAAAACATCACGCTTCTGTGGCTTGTGACCAGTTCATAGTAAAGATAAAAAAGAAATGCCAATTGAAAGAACTTTGCAATTGCATTGAAAATTTTTCCATTAATTTACTTTTATATCATAATTTTCATTATAAATAAATAATATTTATGTAAAACATCCTGGGGCAACACAGTCCTTTTAAATAGCTTACATTTTTTAACTTATATTGTAGACAATCTGTTCTTATCTACTTTTAATATTAATGTTATATGTAACTAATTTAATGTACATTTGTTAAAGAAAGAGATCTCATTATTCTTACTTTCTAGTAAGAATAATTTTTTATAGTGTATGATGGTCATAGTAGTGTTTACCAATAATATATGTTGCATAATTAAAAATAGTAACTTAGTTGTCACATAACTGATTAATAGTAATTAGTAAATAAATTAATAAACTCTACTATCAAGACTGGGTGTTTTGACAATTTCTTTTGTTTACCCATCTTCGATTTAATAATGAGAAAGACATACTGGATAGTTTAGTTAATTTGCATATATTTTTTAAAATATTATTTTCTGTTGTGTTTATTGTAGATATTACCTGATACTGAAACAGTTAAGGAAGAATCAGCTTCATCGAAGGAACAATTTGATGTATTCACTGAACTGGATCCATTGGGAACTGGTCGCAGTAAACCTTACATTGATAAAAAAGACTTTTTTCAAGAATTAAAGAATCCACCAAAAAAAGTGTTAAAGGATCTAGTGTGTGAAGCTCCAAAAGAAACTAATCCACCTTTGTTTCAAGCAACCTTTGATAATGATACCACTGGTACTCTTAATGGAATTGGTGAGACTCCTCCAAAGCAAGATCCATTATTTCCAGTCACTATATCATCAGATCCTTTTGGAGATGATCCTTTTGATAAAACAGATCCATTTGCTGAATCAAACTTTTCAAGAGCATTTTTCCCCAATATATCTGAAAACCAGGATCCATTTGATACATGTTTTGCTGATTTTACAACATTTACTCAACAAAATGATCTGGAAACTGCTGATAGCATTTCTGTTGAATCTAAAAATAGGAAATCACCTTTGCCTACATCAGAAACTAGTGATAGCACTTCACTTCATGGACCACTAAGAGTTTCTTTGCCTCCTGAAAAACAGAATTCAACTAGTCCTAGGAGTAGAAATCGATATAGTAGAACTGGTTCATTAGTAAAACTTCCTAGTCCTAAACAGAAATCTCGGTCAAGAATTTCAAAGCAGACTACAGTTGATTCAGCTTTTGATAGAAGCAATTCACCAGTTATGGAGGGAGTAACTTTAAGAAATTGTGGGGCAACTACATCTCCTCCTACTGTTGGTTTTCTGGAATCTGCTCCAGATCCACCCCCTCGACCAAGTTCTAGTACACCTGCCATCAAGCCACCACCATTACCTCCTAAACGTCAAGTAACTATGATGACTAACATGAAGCCACCATTTAAACCTCCTCATTATGATTATGATTATATTGAGAATTATGAAACATCTAATACTGCTATGTTAGACTTAAAAAGTCCACCATTGCCTGTTCCAGCTAGAAGACCTCGTCTTGGGGGAGAGGGTGATGCTTCTGCACCTCAGAGACCTACTAAACATGCTCCAACATTTGAAGCAGAATATTATTTAACTCCTTTTCCTTTACTTCCTCCACCAATTAAAAAAGGCACTTCACCAAAATCTGAATCTCTTAGACCATTTGAATCAACTGATGTATCTAGCAGTAATAATACCACTTCAAAATTACCCCAGACAACTTGTTCCCTTGATATTACTTTAAGTCAACTAACAAAGACTGGTTTTAGTGATTTAGCAGCAACATTAGGCATTTCACCTACTTCTTTATCTAAAATGACTCTTCAGGAACTAACTAGATGTTTACAGACAATTACTTCTGAAAATGAAAATAAAACAAATGAAGAAGGGGCCAAAATTAGAGCAAATCTATTAAAAAGTGAACAGTATTCAGCTTTAAGAGAATCAATAGAAGAAGACATGGCTCCATTCAAAGCTGAATTTGACACTCACTTTAATATTCAGAGAGATGAGACTATAAATACTCAAGAAGAGTCATTATTTGATAAGTATGCAGTATTTAGAGAACTACTTGAACAAGAAAAAAGTGAAGCTGAAAATAAGAGTAAAACTTTAGATGAGGTGGAGGAAACTGAAGAACAAAAATCAGAACAATTCTGTGATGAAAATAATGAGAAAAAGGAAGAGGAAGAGAAAGTTATAAATGATGTTCCAAATGATGGGGATTTTCCACAGAATAGTTCAGAAGGAGTTGTTGATAATCCTTCTGTAAAATCAGTAACTGAAGATAGGTATGCTGCATTGAGAGAAATAAGTTTGGATGATTTAATTACTGAAGAAGAAAATAATGAAGGTTCTAAAGAAGCAGAAGATGAAGATGAAGAAGAAGCTGAAGCAGATGGATCCCCATCAAGACAGCATAGTGAAAGCACAGAATCACCTACAGCTACTATGAAAGAACCTCAGTCCATATTGGAGACAACTATCATGGAAGAAGATGTGAGTGCCCTGGAAGGAGATGAAGATGAAGTACCTGAAGAAGTAATGGGCGAAATGGAACTCACATTACCTACTGTTGCTGAGTCAAATGAAAGTATTGATGTGTCTGATTCACCTGTGCACCAAATTGAAATGGGCTCATTACCATCACTAAAAGAAGATCTGATAGACGATCAAAAAGATCAAATAAACAAACAGACAATGACTATAAGCAGTCTTGTTGAAGGTTGGGCCAAATTTGATAATGCTGTTGAAAAGACAAGTGAAGGCAATGTATCTCCTTGGTCAGTTGATAGTAAAGATTTAAATAAGGAAATGTATTGGCGAGAACAACGACCAGAACGAAAAGTAAGAAAGAGTAGAAAACATAAAGTTTCACAAGATGATTGGGATGAAGGTGAAGAATCCGAAGAAGGTTGGAGAAGTCAACACAGTTCTTGGGATGAGCCTCCATGGAGAGAGAATGGATGGAGTGATGGTGATTCACTTTATGATGAACCACCACCTGTTCCATACCATACACAAAGAAGAGGAAGACGAAGAAGAGTTTCACCATGGAGAAAAACATCTAGAGATCCTTCTCCGTGGGAAGATGAAGATAGAGAAAGTCAGTGGGAAGATTCAAGATGGGTGGATGATTATCGACCAAAACATAGAGGATCATCTTGGGATGAAGAGAGAAGAAAACGGAGACCTTCACCATGGGGTGGAGAAAGTGATAGAAGAAGTAGCAGAGAATCTCTTAATTGGGAGGATGATGATAAATACTCAAGAAGAAATTACAGAGACAGGAGACATAGGGATCGAAGATGGGAGGATCAGGGATATTCTCGAAGCAGAGATTACAGAGAACAAGGCAGAAGGAATTATCAGTATTATCGAGATAGATCACATGAGTCACCATGGGAAGACAGTGAGCAAGGGGAAGAAGATTCTCCAAGGTGTCAGACCAGAAAACAAACATGGGCTCGCCATTCTGGTAGACATGACAGTGAAGAGGAAGGTTATCGATATTCACGTAATGATTCTCGTAAAAGTCAAACACTGCGTGCTGCAAGATATAGAAAGCATGGCCAAACATCACCATTTGAAGATGACTTTTCATCACATAGTTTTCAGTTTCCAAATGATTCTAAAAGCCCTGGGTCAGATGCATCTGAACATTATATTAAACATTCACCTATTCAGAGTAAACCACAATCTTCCCCTGATTATTTTTTTAAGAGAAAAGAATGCAGTCAATTTTCTGAGAGTGCATCACAGAAGAGTCATGAATTTTTATCGAGAACTCCACAGGAAGGAAAGCCAGTTACACCAAAAGGTAGTCATAGACAGTCACCCTTTGAAGATGATTTTACACCTCCGGAAACTAGACGTTACAGTGGTAGGAGCGTATCAAGTGATGTTAGTGATAAAAGAGGTAGTAGGGATGATTTAAAGTCAAATGATGATGTTTTTGTTCCAGAAAGTAATAGACTGAAAAGTGAAAAACAAGTAGCTGAGTTTGCTATCAATTTGCGTAAAGGTAGGAACTTAAATGGGGACTTAAGTCAGGCAGTTGAATCTGTACCACCGCTTAGTGAGGGTGTGTCTAGAAGAATTAGTGATAAGCGCACCAAGGAAGGAGGTGATTTAAAAGGAACTGAGACTATATCTCCGTCGGGAGATATGACAAGTAGGCGGAATATTGAAAAACGTCAAATTAGTGAAAATAAATTTGGCGAGTCTGATTCGCCAACTAGTGAAATGTTAAAAAGACGTCAAGGAAGTGAAGCAGAATCACCATCTAATGATTCAGTTAGGCGACGACAGGCTGGTGAATTAAAGTTTCGTGTTTCAAATTTGAGAAGGACAGATTCTTCTTCAAGTCTTAGAAAGTCTGAATCTGTAAATATATTTGCTCGCAATAGTGATCCTTTTGATGATGATGAGTTTTTTAGTTCAGAATCATCTACTTTGCCTCGCTCTACCAAAGAAGAAAAACCAAAGTCTAACAATCAGGATCCTTTCAAATGGGCCGAAGCTTTTAATGCCTTTAACTTTGAAAATACTACTTCAGTTTTCTTCGATGAAGAAAGAAAATGATAATTTGGTGCTTGAATCTTCTTTCAAATGAAAGGTAATACAATTATTAATTAAAAATGAATTTAATTATTAATAATGAATTATTATACAATTAATAATGAAAGGTATAACAATTATTACAAGTTTTTGTTTTTGTTTTGTTGTCTGAATTTTGGTAGATTAATATCATGGTGTTAGATGTGCTTATATTTTATCTACATTAAATTTTTTCTTACATTAAATCTAAATTCAGTTTTTAAATCAGAATACACTACTTCTCATACCAACCATTACAACATTACAAAGTGTCTGTATGTATGTGTATATATATATATATGACTTAATTTGTAGGTGTAATAATTCATGCCTAAAAAAAGCTTTTGTTTTTACTTTTTATAAAAAATATTACCATTCAGTAGTGAAAGTAGCTTATTGTAATAGTTGCTGTCCCATCTGTTAACTGAGTTCATAAAGTTAGCTTTCAGCCTTGTATTAAGATTGATAAATTTTATTCTGTTAAGGTGTTATCTTCATCATTTACAGTTGTTAATTATTTTCTTGATAGTCATAAAAATATTTTTAAAGTAAGAAATGTCGCCCTTAGTTCTTTTTTTTCTTGGTTATCTTTATTACCAGTATCATTATATTGTACAATTTTAAAATGTTGTTTTAAAAAAAACTTACGTTATATTTTCTCTTTTGTGAAAAAATATAAGTATAAAAGTAAGATAATTAAAAAACAAAAACCAAATCAAATTTATACAAATTGTTGCCAATATAGAAAGATCTCTTTACATTTACAAAACATTTACAAAATTGTAGTATTTTTAAAGCATAGTATTAAAGCTTACAATCTACTTCTTTTATCAAAATTTAATTATATTTTGATTTTGCAATTGGAGGCACTATTAATAGCTACTTTATTGTTAATTTAAAAACTTATTTGTGAGACTATGGTAATTTCTGCCCAGATAAAACTATTTCAGAAACTCCCAGCTAACTAGCAGTGTTGATTGATCTGATGAGATAATATTTGGGTGAGGTTTTAAAAGATTTTTATTGTCTGTGTTTTAAAGTGTGATTTAGAGTCTGCATAATTAAAATGTGTTTGTTCATTCATAATATTGTTTTAATAGGTTTTTGTGTTTAATTCAAATTTGTATAACACGAAAAATAGATATATAAACCCATGTATTCTTTAAACCTATCACTAACAACATAAATTCTCGTAAGACGTAATCCAAACACCAGCATCAGATCCAACAGCTCATATAAAGCACTCAGCACTCCTTGTAGCATTCTCTGAAAGCTAATACAAATTTTAATAAAGTTTTTATATTGTTTCAACCTTAAATTATCATTTGATTTAAAAAGCATTTGATGATGTTTTTTTAAATGCGTATGCCATCGACATAAAAAATTTCATACTGTTAAAAAACATGGAGAAGTGTGCTCAACCGACAGTTCATCAAATAGATTCATAAATAGAATTGTTAAAAAAATCAGTTACAAAAAAAATAAACATCT
>JAAAKQ030192016.1:35816-48593 GCA_010016005.3 Zanna intricata
ATTGAAGTGTATTAAATTTATTTTATTATACTTATATATTAAACTTTATTACTTATTACTCATATTTATAAAATAAGTTTTATTGTTATTATTTGAATATTACAAATTATTAACAATTTGACAACTAATAGCTCACCCTATTACACCTACTTTCTGCATTTTTTTTTATGATAATAAGGAATGATTCTTGTAACATGGAAAATGCGAAGCGTGAAGGGATTGGGACCCATGTTATCCAATATGAAAAGATAAAAGGCAGAGATTCTGGCAGAAAATCGTAAAAGTTGATGAAATTATTGTTAAATGAATACTTTAATTTATACTTTATACTATGAAGTATAACGTTTTTGGACAGTTTACTTCTGCAATCCTGATTCATAAAAACTTAATAAATCCTTGTTTTAAAGCTTATCTGGTTTTAACAAATTCATTCCCATTACACATGTAAAGATTTATAACTGTTGCTAAGTAAAAAGCAGTTGTAATTAAAAATTATCAATACTAATTTGTTAAAGTACTGCCTTGAATATTCAAAGTTGAATGCTAGATTAAATAGTCAAGTAACCATTTAAAAGATGAAACAATAATGATATAATTTAGTGCTTATATAAATACATTAGACATACTTAAGTAGGATGCATAACTAACTTAGTTACTTATTTAACATAGTTTATTTACTTAGCTGTTCAACTTTTCATTCGGTGCTAGCTTTAAAAATAAATGTATCAACTACAAAATAATATTAATATGATCATTTGTTAAGTGTTGACGTTAATGATCATAATCCCTCTTAAAATACTATGCGAATTATATTTTCAAAAAATTAAAGTCAAATATTTTTGGATTTAATATTTATCAACAAATCTTTTGTGACTAATCATCTAAACAAAACAGAAAGAGATTTTAGGCTTTAGAGGATAATCATTTTATGTAGGAGTAAGGAGATCATGGAATTAATTTTTATTAGCTGTGCAAATTTGTTCATGCCTGAATACCATACATTAGAAAACTAAAACCTTACTGGAATACTGAAAGAATGGAAAAATATTTCCTCTAAAGGTCTTTTGTATCGAGAATTGCATGTGGTATATGTTTATAAAAATAGATTATTTTTAATATTGGCCAGAAATTGGGAACTTTATTCTACATTAATAGCTGTAAAGCTTCTTAGTTATTACAGTACATGTGATAACTTTTATAATGCATGTTATTCATAAATAAATTAAGAAATAAACAAGCTTTAAAACATTCCATACATCAAACTACGAAGAAACACTGATGAAATATATAATTCTAAAATTAGGCCTCATCTGTCATTGTACTATATATGGTATAATGGGATACTCTAAAATTAGTATTGTGAGACTAATGTTGATGTTTTCCGTCAGGATTTACAAATGCTGTTGTTTTTCTGAAGAAATTAATTTCATTTTTTTTGGTGAAATATTTTGATATGATTTTATTTTAAAAATAAATTTTGAATTTTATCACTTTGTCTACTTTTATAATGAAGTGTTAATATCTCCCTCTTTCATCTATGAGATTTTGGGTTTGAATTCTTATCAGTTTGGAATTATTTTACATTTTTTAGATTTCACATGTTGTATTTCTACTCATAAGCCTTTCTACATTAAATTATTCATAAGAAAAATGTTTGAAATGGGGAAAATATTTAATTCAGTAGTTTTAAATTTCACTTGAGATTGATAAGCAAGATAAATTTGTAATTAGTGTGTTGTAACGAGCTTTATATGTTTATAAAATTGCAAATTAATTACAACTCATCTTCTAATACTTGGAATGTGCTTCTCATAAAGTAAATATGTAGAATATATTTTTAGAACTTTAGTTCCTTCCTGAATCATGTTGCAGATTTGGAGTAATGTTAAAAGTAAGTTTTGAAATATATTATGTGACTATGAAGCTGATGAACGTAATTAATTTATTTAAAAATAATTACTGATGAAGATTTCAGTGTACAGTTTTAATTTGGAAATTTAAAGTATAAGTTTTGGACATATTCATAATTTGATAATCTGGGAAAGAAAATCACTTCTAACAACTGGTTCATACTGTATGAACCAGTTCAGTTCATATATATATATATATATATATATATATATAAAGAGTTTATTACATGAATTATTTTATTAGTTATATAAAGATGTTTGTTCTAATTTCATTGGTAAATGTAAAACTTTTTCATCTTGAATACAAGGTATGTAACTTATAACTAATTTGCACAAAAGAAAAAACATTGTACATCTCACCCATCTGTTAGTTTGTCACTCAAAATAAATATAAAATATAGAAAATCCATCTTAGCTTTTCGTAATACCCTTAGGTATTCATACAATTTAATAAAAATATTTCACTGATTTAATTACACAGATCCCTGAGAACTCATGAAATACTCTATCTTAAGGAATTATTTGGAGTAATCCATATTTCTCATTTTAAAAGTACTGCCGCTTAAGACAGTCTTTTACTCCCAGCTCGCTTTACTGAATTAATACCCTGAAAATCGATTTTCCTCCTATTATTTTTAGCATCTAAAGTTTTCTTCCCAGTGCTATATTTTTATTTTCCTTTTGTACAAATGATATTTCTCTTTCATTCTACTCATTTCCTTACCACATTACTGAAATTTTGATTGATCTTGTTTATTTTCCATCCTCAACAGCCTTATCTAGTGATGAATTACTTCTTCTTTCACTTGTCTTAGGTGTAAAGCAGTTTTCAATAGAGTTTCTTTTACATAAAGATTTAATTTCAGTTTGATATCAGCTTTTTAATCTTTTTTAATTTTATTGTTCAATTAGATTCTTGATATAAAAGGAACTTTTTAGAGTATTATTGCAGTTTTTGAGATAACGAAGACACTCTTGAACAGATAGGTTTCAGAAACTGGATCAGTTGCATAGAAAAGTGAAATTTTTGTTTGTGGTTTAATGATGTAAGTCGATTAATATAGAATATAAATTATTATACTGACGTATAGGAAAGGAAAACTATTAAAATTTTGTACTTTAGTATGTACATATTAAAACGTATCAACAATTACACTGTTAATGAATTAAGTTGTATTAATTTAAATAATTGTAATCCAGTCCATTTACATAATAGTATGACTAAGAATATGATAATTGCCAGCTAAATCGAAATAATTTTAAAGATAAGATAATAAAATTTTTCTTTTTTAATTGACAATTACCATGAAGATGATGTATGTTCATTCACATATTTTATTTTTGATTTAATAATGTTACCTAACCTGGAGTATTTCCTACTTTTATGATATTACAATAAATAATAATTCCTACTTAATACTTTATTATAGTTTACAAAATCCTGTACACAAAAGTGTACACCTATTCTAATTAATAAATAAATTATTACTTCTTGCAAACAAAAATTAATATCAATCTGCTTTACTGTATTTTTCAGATGTACTATATTAAATTAATGTAGCATAAATACAAAATAACAACAAATACTTATGAACATCAATAATCCACATTCTAAATTATTAACTTCAATCATAACGACCTCTGAATTATTTCATTATATTAGTTTATTTATTCTTAATTTTATTTGGCTTATTTTGTTAGAATTTATTTCAATGATTACATTGAGATATATATTATGCATTTTAATGGTTAAAATACATCCGAGTATTATAGTATGGGAGGGAATCTAAAATCCCCTAAAAACTGTTATTGTAGAGCAACTTAAATATGTAGATAACTGATGTAATGTTGAGACTGATAGTTTTGAAAATACACTGCATTTAATAGTTTGGATTTTAATCAGTCTGCATAATGAAGATGCATATTTTAAGAAAATTTATTGTACTTGCAAATACCATGGCCTTACTCAATTTAAAAAAGTAATCTTTAATAAAACCCATCAAATTGATTTTTGTTAATTTTATTTTTTCTCATCATATTAACTGTGAGAAGAGATTTATTATAGCTGTGATTGCAATTTGCAATTCTTCATTATATAAATACATTTGATATTAATGTATCAAATAATTCTGTAGCAACTTCCTTAGAACCAAAATAATAAGTACATCATTATTTTAATTAATTAAAAAAGTATTTGTTTTTTTAGAAAACCGGATGCTGAGCAATCATTAGTTTGTCAATGCTAATTTTTGTGATTTTTTAATATAAATATATACTAAATAAAAGTTATTTTTAAGCAATAAAACTGAAATTAAAACAAATAGGTAAGATGATATTATGAACTACAAGGTTGATGATTTAATCTGAAAGTATTAAATAAAAATATTATTAAATACAAAACAAATATTAACAAATTTTTCATTCAGCTTAATGAAAGGATTTCTTAAATTTGTTATAGGTATTGTAAGAATTTCAGTTTTTTTTTTTACTAATAAATTTTTATCTAAGTTTTTGTTTCTATGATACATTACAATTATCTTGGTGTACTGTGTATTGGAAGTTTGAAAATTTATGAAACTTTAAACTACTTTTACCTCTTCTACTAATATGCTTTTATCATAACTTTGATAATTTATAAATAATTATTGCTATTTTGATTAAATTAGTTTCAAATTAAATTATACATCACTCAGTTGTAATTTTTATTTTTTAAATATAAAATACCCACTGGGCTGGTCTTGCGGTTAACTCGTTAGAAATCAGTTGTTTATTGGCTGACTGATGAAAATTAAGGTTCTGAGGCTCAAATTCTATTAAAAGTTTGTTGCTTTTATTCAGATTTGAATAGACAAGTAGAGACCGGTATACTTTGATGGTTGGATTTGGGTTTCAATTAATCACACATCTCAGGAATGGTGATCTCAGGATGTGATTGTACAAAACTACACCTCATTTACATATACATATCATCCTAATCTCATTGGGTCGTGGGGAGTTGCTTATTGTTCACTAGTTGAACAAATTGGAAGTTATGCATTAGAAAAAATAAAAAATCTAAAGTGTAAACTTATTCTGAGAATTGGAAGTCATCCAATTTCTATGGAAGCCTATGAGAAGTTTTACTAGATGTACTAAGTTAGTAGATCATTGCTTGTTCAATATTTTTTTTTTTTGCTGATTCTATTTACAAAACTTCTAATGAAAATTGTTTACATAACTTTCTATACAACCCAGTTCTGTTTCAATATGTTTAATTTATAAATATTTTTATTATCATTCTTTTTTGTGCCATTTTTCATGTAAGGGATTATTAACATGGTCCAAAAACTGAACTTTTAAAAATAAGAATTATCAGTTTCAGATAGTATGATGTATTGCATTATAAATGTTGAGATTGTTTTCATATATTTAAACATAAATATAAAGTTTATTATTATAAAAAGTTTAAATTTCTATTTTGAAATGGCTAGTTAGTTACTTGTATATTTTACCTCATTTACTAGCTTTTAAAAAGTGCTTAAAACATTATGATAACCAGACTAAAATGAAGGCTTATGAGGCACAAACCTGGAAAAATGTTTTGTTAATAATATGTAACATTTTTCTTTCTCTTACATATAAATTATTAATTTCTTTATATGGAATTAGTAACAGATGTTTATATGCAATAATGTTGTGCAACAGTTATGTAGTAAAAAAAATTTATATAATGAAGTTTGATTTTCATCTATTTATGTAAATTTTTAAACAATTTTTATAACTGGGTTTTCTTAGATTCATAATTTAATTTAAATGTTAAAAGTTAAGCATTTTTATTTTATTAACTGATGAATATCTTGCTACTTAATTTTCTTAATTTAGTATTGATAAAATTAAAACATCTGACTTTCTGGTAATATTGTTATCTTTTTATTCTTAGCGATTATTGTATGATTTTGTCTGTGATAATTTTTAACTGAATTTACTGAAATTATTGTTTATATTTTTTAATGTTAGCTATTGCATTGTTTTATATACAAGCTTCTGTGGTGAATTACTTTAACAGGCCAAAAAAAAAAAAAAAAAAAAAAACTTATGTAGTTTTTCCAACTTTCAATTATTTTTATCTGCTTCTCTTTCATAATTCTGCACTATACCTATTACTTTTGCTTTCAAAAAAAAAATAGTTATATCTATTATTTGTGAAATGTAGATCTAAAATTGTAACTAGTATGTTATTTTCTTTCTATACATATTATCAAAAACAAAAGGTTATACATGCAGTTATGCAAGTAGTGTATTCACTACTCTTCATTTACATTCATGTATATCATCCTCATTCATTCTTTGAAGTAATACCTTACGGTGGTTCCGAACGCTAAACAGAAAAAGAGAGAGAAGTAGTGTATTCACCTGTAGTTTGTATGTGAAATTTTGTATGTTTGTATCTTGTGCAACACAATAAGTTAATGAAACATTTAAGACAGATTTTTTTTTAGTCTTAAAAATATATACTTGTTAGATATGACCAAAACCAAAATATAGTCATATATTTTGATAGAATAATAGCTGTTAACTGACATTCTAGCTGCAGTGAAGGTTTTCTCTCTCTTCAGTACTTACTTCTTTGTCTTCTTCTTTATTGCATAGTATTGAGAATTTTTATGTCTTTTACCTAAATTTTATTTAGGAAATTTTATTTTTTTATCTACAAATTTTTTTTGCCTTTTTTAGTATGTTTTGGGAAGCTGTTGCACTTTTCTCTTTTTAAGTCATCTTCAAGGAAATGTATTTAAATTGTTTTAAACTAGAGATTAATATCCATTTGTTTGTTTGTAAGTTTACAGCTTATTAAAGCTGTAGTCTGAAAAGTAAATACAAAAATAGATTTGAAAATCATGAAATTCAGAAGTTTGTAAAATTTTCTTTTTTAGATATGATAGTCTACTGCCATGCTTTGCTTATGTATATTAATATAATATGTTTGTTGCCATCAGTTCTAGGGTAATATGTTATATAAATTTAATTATGTATTACTGCCAAACTAGTAAGATTCACATTACGTTATGATTAGTTTTTCACTCAGTGTAGTTTTATGTATGCTGCTGTTAATTTCTAAAAATTAAATTTTATTTTTTTGTTAATGTTTATATTTATTTACACAGAAAGAATGTATGTTGGTTATAGTTTATCATGAGTTTAAGTTTTACTTACAATGTTCACTGTAAAGGAAACTGGCATTAAATTAAAAAAAAAGATGATACATAGAAATAAAAAAAAGTAATTTGTTTTTTGTGACTGTTTAAGTGCTACTTTTAAAAGATATACTTAAAAACGTTAAAGCTAAATTATTTAGATTATTAAATCAACAAGACCTTTTTATTAAGTGATTTTGAAATAAAAAAATATGGCTTTTTAAAAATTGAATTTATTAACATTAGGTACATTTTTGATGCAATTAGTTGTAGTCAAATGTTTATTTATACTGTTTTGAATTTTTTTTTTTGCAATAGATGTTACAGATTACTTTTTTAATACGTATTGTCTCTCAGTTTCCTATTCTAATAGTAACTAATTTTTAATTGCTGACTAGTGAGTGTGCCGCCTTTATTTTTATTTATTTTTTTTTAAGTACTGTTATGGTTCTTAGAATTATGTATATCATACTACTTTACTTTTATATTTAGTGAGTCAAATATTTACTGTAATTTTTAAATTGGTAGTAGGAAAGGAATGTATATGTAAAGTAAGTTTCTAAATTATTATTCTGTTAAAAAACCAGTTATATAGCTTATAATACCTATGGGTGAGCTTAACACTCGCCAACCACTAATGACACATCAGTTAAGTACAACTGCTAATATCAGATTGAGTAAACCTTTAATTATCTTTGTTTTGTGTTAAATTTGTTAATTTTTCATTTATTTTAATACATGATAGACGATATTGATTTATTTTCATTTAGTTATTCTCCTTGACAAAGAAGGGATATTAGAAATTTAATTAATGGTTTTCGTAATCTATTGTTTTTTTATTTTGTGTTACAAAGGCTGTTTTATCCAAATACTAACCTGAAAAAAATTACAGGATCATTATTCAATTTAAGGTATGATTGACTAATAAAAAGAAATGATATTATAGATGTTTATTTTGCTATTACCAGCAGTCATTCTTGTTTTGTAGTCTTTAATTAATACAATGAAATTGTCATGGCTATAAATATTTAATTCAGTTAAATTATATAATTTTGGTCTCATAATAATAAATTGCTGAGGAGTTATCTAATACATCTTTGTTGTTACTGTTATTTTCCTGTTATCACATGAAAAAATCTAGTACTTCTTTACTAGTCTTTGATTTTTTCATGATAGTTTTCATATGAACATATTATTTTTCACTTTTCATACATTATAAGTATTGCAATCTTGTTTAAAGTTTACAAATTTGTTATAAGGTTGCTGGTACGTAGATATCTATGTATCTTTTTCTTGTGATTTACTCTTCTATTATATTGTTGCTTTTTTTAATTTTATATTTGTACTTTTCAGATATGAATTCACTTTTGTTTTTTTTTTTTTTACGTGACAATGTATTTAAAGCTTATTACTTTTAATCATTGTACGTAATAGATATTTTTGGTATTCTTAATAGATTGTTAAATAATTGGCAAGTAAGCATTATGATAATTCATTGCCTAACATAATTTTTTAGTTTATAAAAACCATTTTATTTTAATTAATAAAATGAAATTATGTCAGTCATTTTTTATTATCGTTTTTAAAGTTGGCTTTAGTTATGTATTAGAAAAAATTATAAAATATTCAGATATAAAAAATAATTTATTAATTAAAACAAAAAAAAAAAAAAAATATTTAAAATTTTATTATATACTTAACTTCTTTTTTCTTTTTTTTTTTTTAGGAAAGTGTGTTATTTTAATTGATTTTAAAAATGAGTAGTAGTATAAACCAACATTGCCATGATTAAATTATTAAATCTATTGGTATATGGAATTATATTTGTCATTTTAATTTATTATTCATTTGAGAATATTTATGATTAACAATAATAAAAAATACATTAGAAAGAAAAATGTATATAATTGTTAGCTTTAACTTTTATTTTCTATTTCTTTGAGATTATAATAAATCACTAAATATTGTGTAAGTAAAGAATATTTTTGTTATATTGATGATATATTTTATTCTACTGATTATTAAAGGTTTACTTTTTTGTATTATTTTAATTATATGTATATACTTATTTATTTAGCTATTTATTTTACTGTTAACTTGTTCTGTGATATATGTTAGCTTTTTATCTAATTTCATTTTATTATTTATATTTTTTTTTTTCAATTGTAATATTTTTGGTTTTTGTATCAGAAATTTTATTATTATTATTATTTAA
Organism: Zanna intricata; assembly: GCA_010016005.3. Lineage (NCBI taxonomy): Eukaryota > Metazoa > Arthropoda > Insecta > Hemiptera > Fulgoridae > Zanna > Zanna intricata. The sequence continues at coordinate 45,116 of JAAAKQ030192016.1, forward strand.
AAATAGATTGATTTAGCCCTATGAGTTTTATTTTAACAAAATCACTTGCAATGTTATCATTGTCGGATTTCCTAGGTATTCTTTTGATTACTGAAATAATGTTTAAGTGATGTTGAAAGTACTAATCTGTTTCAAACTCATCATGTCTTGGTCATTCACCAAAAAGAGTCTCTATTAATACCTATTACTGAATTATATCTGATTGTGTTATTAAATCATCAGTCAAAGCTTTATTTTAAATTTTGAATAGCCATACACTTGAATTAAACAGAAATAGAAATAAAACATATTTGATGTAACAAAAAAGAAATTTGAATTTTAAAAAGATTTTAATAGATTCTGTTAAATTGACTTGCCTCTAGCAAAATTCATTATCTGTGATGTTTAGATGGTAATTTTGTTTTCTAATTATCTTTAATATGTGGGCTGTGATTTTAATATAACCATTTTTTAGTGATAAACCAGACTTGTAAAAGCAATAGCACAAAGTGGTGGTTGTTTGCACAAGTCACTGAGTTATTTAATAAACCATATTTATTTATGTTCGTTATCTATGCACTAATATCTATCAGCTCAAACATTTTTCTGATGGCAATAACAATAGAATTATTTTATGTTTAAAAAATTCCAAGCCTGACCGAAATTTAGATATTGAACCGTTACCACTATTCTGTTAAAAAAAGTTTCCAAATAGACATAAACATTACAGTGTAATTACTTGAAACAGTTCAAGAAATAAAATAATTATCGAAAAACTTTGTCTCCAGTAAAAAGTATTATTGAAAATTTGAATGACATTGAATTTTTAAAACTCTTAATAAATAATATTTTCTTATTAGAATTTCATTTTGCTTCAAAATAGTTACAGCAGTGAATCAGTTCAAAGGATTAAATTATTATTTATTGAAGAATAAATAATTTTATTAATTACAGAATGAATTTAATTTCTGTTTCTTGATTATCATTAGATGTGATTTAGAATTATTAAATGTTAGAGAACGAGTGATATCTTACAATTCCATTGCTTATTGTATGTAAGTATTTGCATATTATTAAATAGAAAAAATGAAACAATGTTGTTAGTAATTTCTCTTTGGATGCATTACTGTTTACTGTTGGCATTTAATTAGCAGTAGGAATAGCAGTCAATACCTAACTTACCAAAAATAGAGTGAAAAAATAGAATTTAATTTATAGCTTCTTTTAATCAGATCTGGGTCATGTTATGGTGTATTCGTCACATTATGTATATCGTCGGGTTCAGTTAATAGCATATATTAGGAATAGTTAGAATAAGACTGGGTAAGACTAATTGCTGAACTACAACAATTTTGTGATCTGTTAAGGCCTTTGTGATCTGCCTTAACAGATCACAAAATTGTTGTTTAAAATAAAAATTGTAGTTTAAATTGTAAATTGTAGTTTAAAAATGGTGTTATTATTCTTTCTTTAATGACTTAAACTTTCTTCCAAATTCTATGGAAAGTAGTACATAATGAGATTCATATTTTAAGATTTATAATCATCTATTTTCAAAATATTATAGATATATTTATGCTGCATAAAATAATGTTTTTTAGGTGCATTTCAGATCGTTAAACTTCTCAATCCATTAGTAAATTGATGTGATTGACAAATATTTTTTTTAACTTGACTTTTATCTTGCTGAAAAGATATAGTCTACTCTGAGACAAGTATTTATCTTAATATTTGTAAACCTTAAATGAACATAAAAGTATATTTTCTTCATTCTCAAAATCTTTTTCCCCGAAAAAATGTGAAATAATTTTCTTAATAGTTTTTAATTTTTTGTAAGTATTTATCTTCTTCTTTTTTTTATTCTTTCTCTTCAATCATTTTCTTTCAGGATGTAGGCTGGAATTATGCTTCTTCCAGTCTAACAGCTTCTTTTAATTTTTTTAGCTACTCTTTTAAGCTTTTTTATTCTTGCTGAGAAGTATAAAATGCTTCAGGCAATTTCTTTTATGATTAGTAAATATCATATTGCTTGGTCCCATGATTTCTTAATATCTTTTACCATTAGAAATACTATTGAGAATTCATTAGAAGTTTTCAGTAGAAGTTTTGCTGAGAATTTGTTACATTTTTTTTTAAACTGCCATTATTTTTAATAAAATGTTATATTATTGGTGGGAATAGATATTTATTCATGCACTTAATTCATTAGCAAGGCCAAGAAAATCAGTAGAGTTCCATTTTACATGTAATTTTTTAAAGTTTTTTTTAATAGGAAGACAAGTACTACAGGTAAAAATGATCCCATTGCTTTTATTATTACTACAACTATGACTGCTTCACTTCTGGTAAATTGGATGAGTTTTTTTTATTCTTTCCTGAGCTATAATTTTTTGCTTGTGAACAGAAGTACACCTGGTTTCATTAGTTCCATCTAATAATTCTGGAATCTGATTATAAATATTTGTAATATTTTGAGAAAATGTTTTAAAATTGTTTTGATTGAAAAATATTAATTGGTAAAATTGAGAAAGACCGCAGGTTTCAGGTTTTCTAAAACAGTTTTTTATGCAATGCTGAAATTCAATATAAAATTTCTCACTCCATTTAAATTCCAATATTTTTTTCTCTGAATACGGCAATTATATATTGTCTAGCTCATAAGCTAGATTTTTCAGCATTGACTTAGATGAAACATATTAACATGTATCTACACATATATGGCTAAGTCTTGTTCCTTCTGGGTAGAAAATTTTTCAAAAATGTATTCATCTGGACTATTTTTCTTTTTAATAATATCTGAAAATATATCACTTTCATTTTCATTGCTTCTATAATAGAAACTTTTTCTCTGAAATTAAGTTAACTGTACCTGCCACATTGATGTTTCCATTTTTTATTTCCATTTTAACTTATTTGACATCATTATTGCACAACACACTATACAGAAATAATAAATCTATGTGGCAGATGCTTGTACATAAAATTGCTCCAAACAACAATGTCACAAACTAATACCAAGATTACAGTTATTACATGCACTATTACCAAATATACTTCAGTAGCATATTAGAAATAAAACACAATTAAAGATAATTTTTTCATAATAAAAATATAATTTTCATACAGTTATCATTCAGAGATAATTTTAATTTATTATCCTTGCTTGAATATCTAGAAAATGATGAAGAAGACAGACAACTACAAAACCCTCTTAAATTCCTTCCAATTGGTTTCAGTTTTATTATGTAGCAGCAGCCTACTACAACAATATAAACCAGCATTATTTGATACACATTATAGATGGATATCCTGTGCTTTGGATAGGACTGGACATTTTTATGTCAGGTGTCATAAGTACGAAAATCAACATTATATTTCAGTTCTAATAGCTTGTCTTGAATAAATAGTATAGTCTAGAAAATATAAATAAATGGAAGAATGAGAATTCTAAAATACCTATAACACTTTTCTTGTTTTATTTCTTTTCTTTTCTTTCTTG
>JAAAKQ030192029.1:0-12032 GCA_010016005.3 Zanna intricata
CTTTACTAGGACTTGAACCTTAGAACTCTCGACTTCGAAATCAGCTGATTTGCGATGTCACGTTAACCACTAGACCATCCCGGTGGGTTTCTCTTACTACTCTAGATCAATTGTACCACACTGATCATCTAATCCTTATATTTAATTATTTATTCAATGGTATACAACAGAGACATATCCACTTAACAGTATAAACAATATGAATAGAATTTTTGTAGCGTATAAGAAATACAGTGTTTGACCGATATTCGAACCCAGTATCTCCGGATTAAAATCCGAGACGCCTACCACATTACTATAGAGATCGGCATTCCTGTTATCTTATTCAGTAAAACTTTCTATTTTCTTCCCCAATGAATGCCCGGATTTTTAATATAAACCTATCAAAATAAAAATAATTAGCAAGAAAATTGTTATTTTAATACAAAAACAATTATTACAAATTAATTATAAATAATTTTGGCTATTTAAAAAACCTACAAACTTTTTCAAGAAAGTGGAAACCACTTGATTAAAACCGCATTTTAATGAATCAATATGTTAAAGAGTTGTTGGAGAACAAAAATAAACGACAAGCTTACAGAAGTAGTTAAAAAAAATTTTTCCTACACTCGTTCCAACAAGTTATTGCGGCTTATTAATTATAATATTGCAAGGTGAATACCGTACATGCTTTCAGCTATGTATGTATATCTTATTGTTTATAAGTTGCAAGCGGCGGCTTAAATACTTACGTAACTGATTTAACCTAGATATAATTTATAAATATATATATATATATATATATATATATATATTATAAATATTTATTAATATTATAATCTATATAGACTATTAAGAAGGTCAAGGCTTGAAAAAAAAAGTATTAAAAACGTGAATTTCATTAATAAAATTATAATATCTATTAAAATTTTATAATATGAGTTTCAAGTTTAGTAATTCATTTTCTAATAAAATAAGTCTATTATGATCGTAGAAAACGAACTAAAAAAAAGTAGGAAAATTTTTTGACTTTTTTCAACACACACACACTAGTTTTTGTGTGTTTTGTGTCTTGTCTAGTTTTTGTGTTCGTGTGCGCGTGTGTGTGCGCGCGCACACACGCGCACACGAACACACACACACACACACACACACACACACACACACACACACACACACACACTCTATATATATATATATATATATGTTGGTTGCTAATCAAACTTTTCTCGGTAATCTCGCCAAATTTGATCAGCTTTTACTAATAAGTTAGTTGTTCAGTTGTTGACAATATTTTAAATAATATTTATTTCCGCCAGGAATATTTTATATTGTATATATATATATATATATATTGTGATATTGCAACTATTATATATACAATTTAAAAATGTTCTGTTACCAAATATGTTTTCACAAGCTATTCACTATTACTTGTGAGAATGTTCAGTGCTGTATGGGAGAAAATTAATGTACAAAAAAAAAAAAAAATTAACGATCTCAATTATTGTACAACAGTTACATGATGAACATGAAATCCGTTGTTGCTTTTATATGAACAATTTATAAAAACTAACATTTTTATCTTTTTAAAATTTGAAATTCTTTTTGTTACGGTAAAAAAAAATCAAAGATTATCTTGTGGTTTTATTTCCCAACCCAACTTTTTTCAGACGAACCGATTCAATTCCTTTTAGTTATTCTTACTTTGTAAGGTGAGAAAACCTGATAGTATACGTACTTAGAGACATAAAATCGAACAGAAACGGGGAGTAAATACTTAAGGTACTTTATTCTGGATTTCATGAATACATGTAAATCTATAGAAATCTGAAATCTAATATCTAAATGTTCGTATAATATTGTTATAGCCCTTTCAACTTCTCTTTTAATCAAGTATTCATTATCGTAAAAAAAAATAAACAGTTAATGGTACCAGAATACATACTGAAGACAATAGTAATGAACAGTGTACAAGGAAATCTCCCTCGGAGCAGATAACCTTATGATTGAATCATAAAATATCACATAAGCATATTGACAAATTCTTACTCTAATTGTCAGAACGACGTTGGTTCAGTGAATAGTAAACTATTCGACGCATGCTTAGTTTGCCATAATACCATATCATCCATTATAAATTGTGTAACTTTTCTGGGCGAATTGCAATATTAACGTAGTAATTTCTATTCAGAAGTCATATTTTCTACTTCATAAAATGATAAATTTAAACAGTGAAGTCGAAATAAAATTAATATATTTTTATTAATGTTATATAAAATTTTATTACGAACAATAATGATTGCTTATCTTAATGGGCTTTGTTGTTTATGTAGCCTATCGTGTACATAATGGAAACATTAATTAAAAGTGACTAAAAAAAAAAAATTACCATAAAAATTAGAGATAATTATAACAGTTATAGGCTATTATATTCTAAAAGTATAACAAATAAAAAAGAACTAAGAACTTAATTATAATTAATTGAAAAATTAAATTAAAAGTAAGTTAATTTACTACTGTTATTATTATTATGGCGGTGTATCGTACCGGAGCTTTGAGAGTCGCTTCCGCGTATCGGACCGTTTCCAAGCCTGCAGTACTAGTGATCGCCGGCGTCTTACCCATTGCTCTTTTGGCAAGAGAGCGCCAGGCGGCCTACAGGAGGCGAAAACGTCATCCCCCGACTGCCTCTACTGCCCCGGTGTACGGACGACGCCGAGCACACCTTTTCCTAATGTGGAAAAGGTAATCTGCCGCCCTCGGTGGGCGGCAGTTCTAGGGACACTAGAAGCGGATTGCGGAGCACTGAGCCCCCAAATGCTCCGTAACCTGAACAGCTGCGAGAGTATAGCTCGATTCGTCGGCAGCATTCTCAGTACAAAGAAGAATGACTTGGACAGTCCTCGAAATTAGGTAGCGACCTTCTCAGGCTAGTACAGGAGATTTCGGCCTGAAGTAATGTGATAAACGATTCCGGGTCAAGTCCTGGTAGAACGGGGTGGTTTTAGCCGATAGTCTGTTGATGGTGATTGGAAATCTCCGTCGACCACTCCTGAGATGTATGGTCATTAGTTTAGACTGTTTTTAAATAATCTTACTCTTTTGAATAGGATTTTCTTACATATACTCCTAATTTTCAGTCAACAGTTTTTTTTTTTTTAATTTCATAATAAGTTCATCTATCATTCGCTGCTACAGAATTCTACTTCCGTATTCCCAAGAACAAGCTTCATGATTCTGCAAGTATTAATATTTATTTTATAAGTAAAGACGTCTCGTTTTGTTGTATTTCATAACTATTTTTATTTAATTATTAGAAATTATTTATTTATACAGAAGCAACAACAAGCTTACGTACATTTATATTTATTTACTTATAGTTACTAATGATTAATAATGAATCTTGTAGCGTACGAAAAGTGCCACACCTGAACGAGATACGAATCCGGATGAAACACCGAGTCGCTACCAGTCCGCCACTGAGATCGGTGATCCAAACTGTTGGAATTTTTTTGATTTTAATGTTTTCTTTTAATTGACTAACTTCTTAATATCTACTGTTAATGATTGTTCAACAATCGAAATAGCCTAGTTTTATTTTTAAAATAGTTTTTAAGCGTTTCGTCGCCTCTAGATGTATTTAGATAAATATTTAATATTTAAACACTTCTTCCTTTATATTTACGGAACTAATTTAAGATCTAAATTTTAAAAAATTGATCACGTAAAAAATGAAAAAAAAAATTCAGATATTGTTTTTAAAAATACATTTCAACATTAATACAAATATTACCATTCATAACTACAATTCAATGATCTACGAGTATGTCCTACCATCTCTCTGTGATCTAATTTCATAATTATGTTTAATAAATAGCATATGATTTTTATCAAGGTGACTTTTTGTGATTTTGTAAGAATTTTTGTTCAATTAATTATTTTTGTTCTTTTAAAACTACGTTTTATTTAATCATTGTTGACACATCATAAAAATAAACAAACTCATTTATCATTTCAGTTTGTTTATTATTCTATTATTTCATTACTAAGCACAAATCTATTATACTTACTTAACACTTATTCTGTTTGTTTAAAACAGATTGTATAATTTAAGGAACAATTAAATACTGCGAAGTTAAAAATATTATATAAGAATTTTTTTTAAATTTTTATTTTTTATTTTTTTTAATGAATGGAATTATATTGTTTTAGTCTGTTTATTAAAGTTGGAGGTCTAACTCTGTAGTTATTTTTTACGTAATACATAGTAATAATACATCCCATACCTATCTTTGTAATCGTGAATTATATGCGTAGATTTGTATTATTTCTGAATTATTCTGAAATATTCCATTTTAGTTGATTACTATTTTTATTAAAATTTAACTTAGATGTTTGTTTATGTATGCATCATTTAATAAAATAAAATTTTGTTTATTATTCTGAAAATCTTTAATTAAAAAAAAAAATACAAAGAACAACGATCTTCTTTAAAGATCTTCTTTAGATCTCGTTCTAATAGAAGATATCTATTCTTTTTGTTCTTAGAAACAGATTTCAGGTTCTACTATTTATTAGACTATTGATATTCTTCTGTTGTCTAAGGCTTGCAAATTTTTCAATACTGCGCCTTTTATAGACCAAATTCCCTGGATTTTATCTATTAAAAATGCATAAAAATCTCCGTAAAGGAGGGGAAGATTCTCCGCCTTTCATTCCGGAAAATCCCAGCTTCGAATGCCGTTTAGGCATATAATCTATCATTCGCTACAGAATTCTACTTCCGTATTCCCAAGAACAAGCTTCACGTTTCTGCAGAATATTAATTCGTGAAAAAAATTTGTAGTTTCAAATTTTTTTAAATTGACTACATTTTCTGAAAAATATTTTTATGCGGTAAATATTATTATTCAACATTAAAGATCTTTGCACGTTTCGGCATTAATATTCTAAACTATTGTGATACGTAATAATAAGAACGGAATTATTTCGCCAAGCTTGATGTTACAATCATAATTATATACTGAAAGCATCGTGTTTACAAAAAAAAAAAAATTGATGTGATATCACATGACTCCCTTATACGAAAATCCAAAAAGAATACGATTCTAAAATGTAATTTTCAATTAATAATAAATAATCAGATGTTTCATCCAATCTATTACATATACAGAAATGAAATAATGCTATTAAATTACATTACATATTTTTAAATTCAAGTTAATGAAATTTCTTTTCACAAACAATTTTTTTTTTAATGTTTTTAATTTAATTATTATTTATCGTAAACTTTTTTTACAATCACGGGGTAATGATTATTAATAAATTAATATATTTCCAATTTAAAATGAATTTTTTTAAAAAGTTGAAAAAAAAAAGGAGGTGAAGTCTGGTTCGATATGCCTTCCCTTATAAGATACAGATATTTTATTAATAAAAATTTTATTTTACTATAACTCTGGAACCAATCAAAATAATTACCACTTATGATATACTGTTAAAAATCTCTCACCGAGTGCTTATTACTGCAGTTAAGAAAACGTTTTTTTAATTTGGGCTTTTTTTGGACATTTTTGGTTCAGTCGATCGCAATCAAAAAGGGAGGTCCACAACTTGATGTTACAGCAGTCCTAAATCAAAAATTTTAAAATTCTACGGCTAATCGTTTTTGAGTTATGCGAGATACGTACGTATCGTATAAACTCACGTATAAACATCACGTCGAAACTAGTCAAAATTGATTCAAGGATTGTCAAAATAGATATTTCCGTTGAAATCCATACAAGGAAATAATAAGTGAACATACTGTATATAAATAAACTGAAAATCACGTTCAATTTGTTCAAAATTTATTCAAAATGTAGAAGTATAATCATAATTCATGTATAGATTATTATATAATTTTTTTTTTTTTTTATAATTTAAAATTTGTGAAAAGCAATTAATAATAAAAGAAATAATACATATATACTGAATAAGTCTATTGAAGATTCGTATTCGCGAGTACGCGCGCGACCAAGCGATAAATATAAAAGATTAAGATTACTTTTTAAAGATTTCTACTGTAAACTTTTATGTTCTGTGAAAACACATGACTTAAACAGAGAATAACAAATCCAATACTTTGTTATTATAGCATTAACAAACAGTAGAAAACAATAATCTAGAAAAAAAAGATCATAAAGAGCAACTGAATAACTAATAGAAATGAAATACATCGGTAAAAAAAACCATATGCGTACGTGCGCTGAATGTTGATGTTTGTCGGTGTATGCGTGAGTGCGCGGGCGCGTAAGATCGTGTTCGTATATAAAAGAAAGGGAAAGTATTATCAAGATTCAAGTATTATATTTTTACCAAGTATATTGACTCGGCGACTAGGTTCACTTGTATGTAGGTCACTGTTAACGATGAAACAGTACTATGCGAGAGGTGGTATGGTCACATAATAAAAACCTAGTACACTAGGCGTGTTATTATTAAACACGTTGTTATTTCGTAAGGAATAGTTACCGGTGTTTTGTAATCAGATTATAACGCGGATACCAAATGGCTGTTTTATTTTTCCTAAATATCAAAGACTGATGTTTTTCATACTATAAAATTTAAAATCTTAAAAACGGGATGTAAAAAAAAAAATATATTACATATTATTTTATGTTTGATATGATTGGTATCTCCTAGGGAGTGATTGGTATTAATCCGTAGGGAATAGAGATCTCTTGGATAGGGATTTTTATAATCGGTTTCTTAAAAGCACTTTGGTTGCTGATTTTACATAATTTAATATTTTTTTAGATTTGGTAAATTACTATTTTATAAATTTTTTTTGCGATTAAAAAAACTAAGTTGAAGTTTCTTTCTTTACAACATAACTTTCTCTGCTAAAACAAGTATTTTTAAGTTAATAATTATTTTATACAGAAGAAATTCATTAAATTAGCTAATAAAAGTAAAAAAAAGGTGACATGTATTTAGTGTTGTAAAACTTTCTACTGTTTTTAAAATAAAAGTTTAACTCTTGTTAAATATATTAATTTTTGTATTTAAAAGATATAAATAATTTATAAAGATACTATTTGTAAAGATAGATGAAAACTATCTTCAACAAAATAAGAATATTTTTATTTTTGAATTAAAACAGTTAAATCAGTAGATGCAATTTAAAATGTTTTTTTTTTTTTTTATTTTTTTTATTTTATTTACATATATTCATCTGTATAATAGTGAAAAGAAAAGGAAAGTATTTATTTCACCGACTAAATGATAGAATGTGTTTTGAATTAAGGGAAAGTACTATTTGTGATCAAATTGGAAGAAAGTGTAGCCAATCCTTTTTATTCATATATTTTTGATTTATTATGGTTGGGTCATCATGTTTCGGTTGATTACATGTTTTTTTTTTTTTTTTTTTTATATTAATTTTATACAGATTCAATAATCTCTTTTCAGAATTTTTTGACTTAAACATAGATAATGTAATTCATTTATAAGCATATTATAGAAATTATTATCGCCTTTTAACGTTTGTAATATAAATGACAGTAACAAATAACAGGAAGATTTTTAAAAATTTAATGTAAAATGAGTTACTACAAATGAGTTAATGTAAAATGATGATAGATACTAGATAAAATAAGCGATTTAAAACTCATTTAGAAAAACCAACCTGTTTAATTTATGATAATATTTACTAATAATCATTAGTTTAAAAATTAAACGATTTAATTACTTTTTCCATAAGGAAGTGGAGGATTGTAAAATCATTATGCTAATCGCATTAATATCTCTGCCAGTGTATTTAGGAGTTTTCATTTATAGCTTCATACTAACACAAAAAAACTAAATGAATTAACAACTGTGTGTGTACTAACTGAATTAACAGTTTTTTTTTATTTTTATTTTTTTTTTTTTTTTAGTTTGACTAAACTAATTTCTTTTATTCCCCGGCCACTTTCCTAATACATACTTTTAAAGTAATCAAGTTACTGGAATTTATATCCATGTAAACACAATAGAAAGATGTTAAATATCTCCTGTTATTTGCTACTTAATAGAATCATCTTTTTTTTACCTGTATTTAGAAGTTACCATTGTATAAAAAATGTAATAATTTTTAATCAAAAATAAACCATTAATAGATGAAATGTACGAATTACAAGTTAATAAAAACATTAATTTAAAAGAGAATTTTATAAAAATACTGAAAACTTAAAATATAGCACTTATGAAAGTGATTAAAAAAACAATTCTTTTCATTTTGGGCTCGGAATATCAGCTTACGTGACATAGGTACTTTGAAATTAATACCTCTGTACGTGTTGAACAAAAATACAAAATAAGAAAAATTTTTATTTTTAATACTAAAAATTAAATATTTAAGAGGCAAACAAAAAAAAAATATTTTTATATGCTCGTATTTTTTAGAGGTAAGGAATATTTAAAAATATTAATGAGAAAATATTTATCTCCATTTTCAGTCCTTGGTCTATAATTAAATTTCTTAATAGGTCTATAAATGAAGTATAAACTTTCAAAAAGTAATTTTTAAATATTTAAATCGATAGGAAATAGGCAAAAGAACACATATTTCAGTTTAAGAGTGAAGAGGTTGATTTGTTTTTATTTTCGGATTATTCTTTTAAGCATTTTAAGTAACAAATCTACTTCAACAACGTTTTCTCTGTCTCTGAGGAAAAGAGAAATTTATTTTTTAGCGATAATCCCCACACCTTAACGAATTTTGAAAAACTATTAATTCTCCCCCCCTCCTATTTATATAGAAATATTTGAGCCATAATTGAAGAAAATCTATACGTACTTGGCCAAGAGCAATGCGACACACGTAGATGAACACAGTGTAGATGAATTACTTCAACCCTAAAACGTAAAAATTGGTTATCATAATTTCCCCTTTCATACAGCTATTCCAGCTAATGTATTAGCGTAATGTAATTCTACCTTTTTTTTTTCGGTGAGGTCCGTTACGTATGTCCCACGTGGTCTTCATGGGGTGTGTCGGACTCGAACCCAGGACACTACTGTCCTGGGCTACCAAACAGGTAGTTAGGATCCGCAAGATGTTATTCATGTGCGAGGAGTAACTTATCCCCTACCGACTAAATCTCCTCACCGCTTTCGGGGGGAGAGCGGGAATCGCCTTTCGGCATATCGTCAGCCAGCCCTGGATGTCGTGGCAGTTTGGGCTCCCGCAGTGGAGCCCCCCCATCGAGGTTTTCCTGGGATCATTAGGGCGTGGGAACACCCCACCTATGGTAAGCCGACGTCCTTCCTCCCGGAGATTACTGTTCCCCTTACTAGCCTAACCAAAAGGGGCGGCATGCGCATTAAAAATGCACGAGTGCCCCTCCCCCAGCCCTGCGCGACCTCTCAAACCTAAGAGGGGCCCGAATGCTTCATCAGAAGGACCCCGATTCAGTACACTCGCTACGGCAAAATTTAAGATCTAATTTAATCGTTTCATATATATATCCTAACCAATAACCCCGCTGATCTCAGTTGTGGAGTGATAGAATTTCAGCTTTTCCATCTGCAGGTCCCCCCATCAGGCGGCATTTTTCATATTATACAAAATTTTATTTCCAAATCCCACGCATAAGCTACAAGCTAATGTGACGTAATCAATCCCCCCCCCCATAAAAATTCTTTCTTCTTTTTAATGTGAAAAAAATATACAGTTGCTACTAAATCTAATCTAAAAATCGTTTCTTCTATTATTAATTATGCTATTGTGCATACAATACAGGATTCTCATTACATCTGTGAAGATTTGACAAAGCGTAACTGATTATTTGTTTAAAATGGGTTAGAATAATAACAATACGAATGAGGTGTACAAATAAATAGAAAAAAAAAAGCAAATTACCTTAGCCAAAGGATAATATATAAAAGTCAGAAAAAGAAAACTAAATTCACAGTGAAAAAAAAACGATTAAATATAACCTTTATTATAAAGCAATAAAAAGAATGTTTATTACTTTTTAATATTTATGTTTAAAGCTTAGGTATATTACAATGGATATTAACACATAACCTTATGATGAGTTAAGCAAATACATAAACATGAAAACACCACCCATGTAATATCCATGTAAATTAACCCGTAATTAAGTTCATCATTTGTTGTTGTTGTTTATATGGGAGTAGTTTCATACTAAAGATAATACTGGAAGGTGTATTTACTCAAATTGAGTTTTGTATCATAACAGTTAAGTTGAGAGTTCATTATATTCCATTTCGTGCTTTAAATATGTATTTTAGTTGATTTAAACCTATCTGCTTATAATATTAAAATAAAATTATTAGTTCATTACGTAAAAATAGATTTTTACCTAAAAGATTTAACAATTTTCTTAAAATTAATAATATTAACTTCACTTTAATTTATAACTTCCTCTATAAAATTTTATTTATGAGTTAATTTTGCATATTTCTTATTAAGAAAAAGTAATCATTTTTATGAGTAGTCTATACACCGAAAAAAAGCTATGTCGGTGAAACGATACTAAATTAATGTTCTTTTATGACTATTTTTTAAAGAAATAATTAGACTTTTTAAAATGCTACAATAAAAAAAGAGTTCAAGTAATTATTCTTTTAATTGCACTTACAAAAATAATATTACCAAAATAATTACTATCTTATTTTCGTTATGTAGTTTTATTAGTTTATTACCGATGCCAAAAAAATACGAAAAAAAGTTGTAATGATTTCCTAGAATTCGTATATACTCGTAGCTAAAAGTTTAACTCTGTAATTAAAGTTTAAAACAGATTTTAACATGTACTAAGATATTCATTCGTAGGGTATGATAAAAAATTTTGGAGTGCTTTTTATGTTGTGTTTATGCATGATTTTTTTTTTTATTATCCACCGTTAGGTATATTTTCAGAGGATGAGATGAATGATTTGTAGTGTGTATGAAAATGCCATAACTGTCTGACCGGAATTCGAACCCGGTAACTCCAGATGAATCCCGATCAAGCAGCTGATATTCACAAATGTTTTTAAATACTGATCTTCACATGGTTTTAAACCTTGGGAAACAGTTTCACACAACATCGTGAAATTTAATTTGATAAGCTATTTATAACAATAGTATTAATATTATCAATTAATTTAATAAAAAATATTGAATGATAAGAAAATAAAATAATGAGTGAATGCTATAACACGAAATAGATTAGAGATTCATGAAAAAATATTATCAAATGTGTTTTTAATATTATCAACACATTAAATTAATTAGAGATTAGAAAAATTTTGATATATTTAACCCTACCCCACCACTCGCGCTACACCATTTGATATTTTGAATTATAATAACCCAACTACTACTGGGTTTTATATTTTATTTTACAAGATACAAAATTATAAGAAAAAGAGTTATAACAAAACAAAATATTCATTTTATGGATTTGGGAAATAAATTCTAAAAAATATTCCTAAAAAATATTGCTGTATAACTTAAGTTTAAAAATTTAGGATCAAAAATTTTTTTTCATTTTAGTGCAGGTCTATAATTTTTTTTTTAAATTTTAGACACTTCTTGATACCTCTATATTTGAAGTCTAAACCTGTAAAGAACTTACTTTTTTCATGAGATATAAAACCAAAAACAGTGCGACACACACACACATATTTTTTTTGTCTAGATGTACTAGTTGGACCATAAAATTTAAAATATTTGCAACAAAACCCGAAGCCCTTATTTTTGACATGATCACTATATTTTTCTTTTTAATACAGCTTATTCTAGTTATATTCTCCGAAAAACTAAAATTAAAAATCAAATTTTTTTAAAAAGATATGAATTTTATAAATTTAGTTTATTTTTGTATTGTTAATTTATATTTATGATTTATATAAATAGTGTTTCTTATATATTTATAAATAATAACAGTAATAATAATTATATAATAAATTTTACTACTGTAATACATTCATTCATTCAATATCTTAGCAGATCTTAAAGCACAACTATGTTTTAGGTAATATATACTATAGCCGGCCTCCGTGGCGGAGTG
>JAAAKQ030192051.1:0-12031 GCA_010016005.3 Zanna intricata
TTTTTTTTATTTTAATAGCAATGATAAGATTTTATTTACAAATATTTATGAGCAAGAAGTATAACTTTGATGTGAATTTGTTTCTGAATTTAGTAAGTTTAATATTTTTATGACACTTAATAGTGACCTTAACCGTTATTTCAAGGTTAATACGATTTTTTCTAATGGAATTATTTCTTTCTAAAATGTTACATTGGAATTAGTATCTAGTATGACTAAAGACCTTTTCTGCATCTCATACAGCTAACCATCAGAAATAGTGTTGTACGAAAGTAAAAAGTCATTTTTATACTTATTTCCATAATTTGTGAAATAAATCACCTGGAATATATATATATCCAGGAATATTGCATGACCTCCAGAAATGTGTAACTCGTATATCGCTTTATGTTGGACTGTTTTGGTTTGAAAATACAGTGTCAGTGATAAAGATATCCAAATGTAATAGCCTATATTATGATAACCAGTTAATTTAATTTAATTTTTTTTAACACTTTTTTTTATAAATAACGTTATAATTTAACGTGTGCAACTGAATTTGTAGCTCAGCAGACATCTGGACGATAATCTAACTCTTGCTAGGTGTTTAGAGCAATAACTTTAACAATTCTCTGTTTTAAATCGTTTTTTCGAAACTTTCTTTGGTACACACAACTTTTAACGAATACTGAAGCAAAAACTCTCAAAGAAGTTATACCTGGAGAGCTAGGTAGCCATGTAGTTGGACCTCCCTGTCTGATCAGACATCCGGATAAATTGTTGTTCCAGAACATGGTAACATCTCGAGTAAAGTGGGATGGAGCGCACCATCTTGTAGGAAACTGCTTCAAAGGAACAGCATAGATCTCAAACATTTCGGGGTACCTGTGTTCTGTCACAGTCGGCTTTATGAAAAAATTGACCGATGACGCCATTTTGTGTATATTTTGATCATACATTGACTTATATAATTTTTATCAGATACTGACTGTCTTTCAATGTGTCCCTTTCATTTTCGATTACTATATGATAATTTTCAGTACCCCAAATTCGACAATTGCGTCAGTTAACTTTCTGGCACACATGAAAAGTTGGCTCATCACTAAGTACATATTTATCGAGATAATTAGGATAGTTTTCGATATATATCCACATTTACCTCTGTAGCAAACAGATGTCATACATAGTGATATTTGGTTTAATATGATGAAAGAGTTCTAAGTTGTACACTCACAAACTGAGCCGCTTATAAACAATGCCATGAACAGTCGAACAAGGAATTTTCAGTTAGTAACTAGCCTGCCTAATTGACTTTCCAGGACTGGCAATGAATACACGACTCACAGTCTCGTCACAAACTGAAACGTTTGGGTGATTTCCAGTTTGCGAAACCAAGCTTTTTTTATTAAAACTGTATCCCACTGCCGAATAGACTTGCAAGTAGAGGATCGATATTCCATTCAGTTTGTACCGCCGTTCACCAGGCGTAACTGATTTAAACTCCTCTAACCAAAGTATGCACTGAAACTTCTGTTGTGGGGTCCTTATCTCGACTGAGTAGAATTGCATTGTGAGTTGGATTGCCTTCGTATGCGTATTTTGATGACCTTGAGAGTAAGCAAGATACATTTTGGTGATAGTTCCTGTCGATTGAGCCTAAATTTGGTTTTCTAAATATTCGGGATTACTCTTGGATATCTTTAGTCCAGACTCCCTGTATAGTAATTTATATTTCATTTAGCCAGTTTATAATTCGTTAATTTAATTATAATATTCGAATCATAATAAGTTTTAAAATCTGATTTTAAATTTTTTACAAATATTACACATGAATATTTTTATAATAAATTTTTTACGACTGTAGGAAAAAATATTCAATCATATACACTAAAGTATTATGAAAAACTGTTATTTTCATAGTAAAAGAACAAGTACCAATAAAATGGAATATAATTATCCAATCTGCAATTTAAATTTTATGCAAGTAATTCATTTGGTTGATTTATTATCTACCTTAATATTAAACATTGTCTAAAAATAAAACTACGATTAAATGATAACAAAATACCTTTTTTCATGGTTTTATTATAACAATAAACTTCTTGTAATAACTTAACGAGATATTTAACAGGCTTTAATTTACAATTTTAAATTAGGAGACTCAACTGTAACCAGATAGCTCTGTAACTAATTTATATTCAAAATATTTTTGTGTTAGAAAAAACTTTTACATATTTAACTTTAAAAGTCTATTTTAGAATAAACTTTCACAAAAAGAACATTTGAAATTGTTTACTTTTTCTTTTAAAAACTTCTTACAAGGAAAGTTATAAAAGTTTTTAATGAATTACAGATGTATTAAGAAAGACAAAGTTCATTTGATACATCTTTTTAAAATCTGAATCTTTACTAGAAAAAAATCCAGTTTTATTCTTAGTGTTTTAAGTTAACATTTTTATTTCATGTTTACTACTTGTATAACTTTTTATATTTAATGATTTTACTATACAACAATATTATATTACTATACTATACAACGTTATTATTATATACAAGTAAAAAACATGTTGAAATTGTTTGAAAAATTAATTACATTAATTATTCACATATCAATTACATCTCTATTGCATTATGAAATTTTTGCCCCATCAAGATTTTCTGATTGAGGTGTCCAAATTTTATTATTTGAAGTTCAACCTCAATCTTTAATTGCAGATAATTTTAGTTATCATCAAGTTATCATTTGTAATATATCTTCAGCTCAAAATAATATTTTAGTTCAGTAAGAAATTGTAACACATGGCAGTATTGATAGTGTTACATTATTTTTATCCGTATAAATAACCCGTTTAATTACGCAAAGAATCGACAAGGGTTCACTTCGATTTGTGACTGCAATTTGTATGTCATTCTCAATGTATATCTTTCAACAAAAGACCAAATGAAACTAACAAATTTTTAACTTTCACCTAAAAAAATTTATGCTTTTTTCTTAATTTCATAAATAATATACCCGATTTATAATGAATTAACACAAAGTTCCAAAAATCCCGACTTTTGACGCTATACTTTGACGATTTACATTCATGTGAAATAAAGATTCAAGAGAAGTCAATATTCGATGGAATATATTATGCGCGGTTCTGTATGATTCTTTTTATCCATTTCATAGATAACTTGTTTCTCATAGCATCCTACAATCTTGTCCTACATGGATATAAACCATACATGGACATGCATTCACGTATCACTACATGGATATAAACATCTCATTGCGAATTAAATAAGTAGGTATTAATTCTCCCAGCCTTGATAATATATAATATATGTAATGACTTAAGTACCCTTCACGCCAAAGATGAGACCCACATTGCATTCAGAAAAATATTTTTCTTAGGGTGGAGTGAATAACTTTTTTTTTCTTTTTCTCTTATACCTCTTGGCTGGTCCTCCAATTAAGTATGGCTCAGCCCAGGGGGTATCCTTTTTCACTTAAGGACGCGCCTCTGAGCTGAGCCATACTTAATTGGAGGACCAACCAAGGAGTGAAGGATAAAAATAGAGGAAAAAAATACTGTTCTGAATGAATTGTTGGTCTCATGTTTGGCAAATGCTGGTAGTCCATCAGAGTAATTTTCCACGAGATATTTGCGCCTGTTATGACCGAATTTGTAGTATTAAGGGGATGATGACACCGAAACAAGCAGTTTTTATTTCAACCTTTTTAAACGTTTTACACTTTTTCTGTTAGTTTTATTTAAGATCATGTATTTAGTTATGATCATATTTTAGTTTTTATAACACTTTTTGTTGTGAATTTTCTATTTTGTTGTTTTGTAGAGATTAAATTACATTTAAATTAAATTACAGTTAGAGGTTAAATTATTATTTCGCGCTATTATGTATAATTCCTTGGCCAAATTATTTTTTGGAATTTTAGGGAAGCTGAATATTGCTTTTTGTAAAATTATCATAAATAAGTGTAAAACTCACTTAAATACCCCGACCAAATTAAACTTATAAAACAAATGATAAATAATTCATTAAAAAATATAAAAATGAATTTGTTTTATACAATTAATTAATGAATATTATCAAGTAATATAAAATCATGAATAAGGTATTTAGAAGTGAATATTAATTTTTTGGTGGTTGGCAGTTTCCTTATTGTTTTTGGTTTGTTCAATTTAATTAGTTTTAATTTTATTGGATTTATGTATGTAGTATATTATATTGTAATTTATGTTGGTTTATGATTTTCGAACGAAAATAAACTTTGCTTTAGAAACTACTACACTGATTTGAATACTAGATCGTGGATACCGGTGTTCTTTGGTGGTTGGATTTCAATTAACCACACTTCTCAGGAGTGCTCGACCTGAGATTGTACAAGACTATATTTCATTCACATTCATACACATCATCCTCATTTATCCGCTGAAGTAATAAATTACGGTAGTTCCGGAGGTTGAATAGTTAAAGAGAGAGAGAGAGAATAACTACTACACTAACCATCACAAACTGTGTATTTCTTATGTAAATAAAAATAATAAAATAGTTTCCATATTGATGAATTTACATTATCAACATTTATAATATGTCAAATAAATTAAATCCTATCCTAAAGTAATACATTACAATATAGTTAAACGTTTCATAATTAAATTTATTGTGTTTTGAACGAAAAAAACGTTTATAAGTTTTTCTTGTGATACATAATATATGTAATAAATAATATTGCACTGATCATTTATCTTGTTATTAAACATTGGTAAGAAAGCTTAAATTTTTAAATAATTTATTCCATTTAAGATGTGTCAACCATCTCTTTCTTCACAGTTTTATATATATATATATATATATATATATATATATGGAGAGAAAGAGAATGAGAGAGTGAATGAGAATTGCTAAAAAGAATTTTTGTTATTAATTTGTGAAGCTACTTAGCGGTGCAAATTTTACTACAGGTTAAAAGTTTTGGGTTTGATTGCATTAATCATTCTAATAACTTTAAATCAATTTTGTTTCATAACCTATATAACTAATCTCAGATCCCACATTATGGTAAATCTTACTGTGATGTTATTGAATAGAAATATCATGAGATTTTAATTGTGTAAATGGAATCAAAATCATCTTACAAAGATATAAGTTCTGGATAATACTTTGCAGAGTAGTAAAACTAATTTTATCACCTTCATAAAAAGTTAAATATTTATTCATTACATAATTTATTTCCAATATCATGAAATTTTAATTCAAGAGAAAAGTCAAAATATAAATAGCAAAAGAAACATGATTCTGAATTGATTAATGTTGCTATTACAGCGACCAAGTTATTTATAAAGAGTAATAACAGTCATTAATATACTCGTATTCTAGAAACTAAAGGTACATTTTTCATCGAATAGAAATGAGTTTACCGAATTCAAGAGCTGAATAGATAAGTAGCAATCAAAATCGTGCCATCTCACTTAGTGAATTGAAAAGAGATTTAAACTCTATCCTTAGCGCTCTATTAGCAAAAAGCAATTTTCATCAAGGAAAAGAAATAAGCTTAAATTTAATATTCATTACTATTTATTGATTACTAAAAATATTAAATGAGAATGTCCAGTAATATTTTTATGGTTAATAATATTTTTTCATTAATTAATTTTTCTTTAATAAAAATGGTGAGATGAATTTTCAATAAATAATATTTAGTTATTTAAAAAAAAAACTATTTAAGATGTAAAGAATCGTACCGACGAGAAAATTATCATGATTACTTAATTAACAATGAGCATTTACTTTCTTGGAACTTAAAATACAAATAATAAATAAGTTTTAAAATATTTACCTATATCAACATTTTTATTAGCTTATTTTAGATCATAATAAATCACGATTAAAATATTTAAAAATCTACAATGAAGTATATATATATTTTTTTAAACTTAATAGTTATTAATGTTTTATCCAGTGGTTTTAATTATTCCACCTTAATGTTGAAAATATTTCAGTAAAAAATCCCAGGATTTTCTGTATTATCTTATCTGCACAAAAAGGTAATTACAGCTCTCATATAATCATTAATTTGCAACTTCCTTTATTTCGCTACCGTATTTATTAGAAAATTTATTTTAATTAAAATATTTTAATCTGTTAAAAATTTTTGAAATAAAAATGTATTATTCAAAGGTTATATTTTATATCCCTTTTATCTTTCTTCTTTCAAATAATATAGTACTAAAACAAGTCATTCTGGCATATCGAATAACAATGTGGAAGTTCGTATTTTCAGTTCCAGTCTGGTCATTTCAAATACAGACATGTCAATTTTACGCCAAAAATTGAAGTATTCCATCAGGTGAACGTTTAAAAACCAGTTTAACGTAAATACAAATTGCCTCAGAACTGGATCAGATCAGCAGGGAATACAAAAAAAGTTCATTTAAGAATATTTTTTTAACAATCTATCTACTTCTAATTACTGACTGGTAGGTTTATCATAATAATGAACAAGAAAAGAAAAATGACAAGTGGGAGGAAGCTGCTGAGCCCTGACCTTTTACGGAGGGTTATAAGACCGCTCTTCCAGGAAGGACTGCAGGGTGACAGGGGATAGTTTGCTGCCGCGGAGAGCCCTCTGTTTACAGACCAAGGTCTAATAGCTGCGGTCAAGAGATGTGTGGCTGGCAAAAGTCCGGGACCAGATGAGATCCCCCAGGAACTTGTTGGACGGATAGCAGAAGTGGTGTCTCGGATGGTCCTAGAGGCCTTCAACACCATCCTCCTTCGAGGAGTTATCCCTTGTGAGCGGAAGGAGGCGAGGATGGTGCTACCGAGGAACACGGGAAAGCCGGTTGACGATCCATATCCATACAGGCCGATATACCTTTTGAATAATGTAGCCAAGCTGTTCGAGGGGATGCTGGTCAGGAGGTTATAAGCGCAGGTCGAGGAGAGAGGAGGTTGAGTGATCATCAATATGGTTTCAGTCAGCATAGGAGTCTGATTCCATTGGATCCATTGTGAATATGTCACACAATTATTGAAGAGAATTTATTTAATCACAGTATAATTGTATCAAACAGCATGGAAATGACGTAAGGCCAACATTATAGTAAACAGTTCAGCAGTAAATGTATAAATATATTCGTTGGTAGAGGAAGACTGAACATTATCCTTTAATATAAAAGCACTTCTAACTCAATCAACTTGTTTAAATCTATCAGTTTTAGGAATCATATCCAAGTTTTCCTGAAAAAAGAAGGCCGAAAAATCTTGTTGAAAGACCAGATGATTGGAGTTGTCTTTTAAAACAATTTCATTGCAAATAAAGAAACATTGGCGGAAGTATCAATAAAGGGAATGCAATTAAATGAACAGAATACTTAACCCGTAATGTCAACTAAAGTGCCGTAACTATACGATGAACTCGGACACACGTAACAGGTATACAGTATAGCAGGGGCACTCGGTAAACCGGTTTGAAAGCTCAAGTTTTTAACTGGAACAATTTTCTCAACACGTTCTTAACTGCAAAAATTTTGATATCGAAATCTCAATAATTATGCCAGTATTCTCAAACGTAAATGAATGGATAATTTCATCAAAATTAACAAATTATATTCATAATTTTAGGTTGATTTCATGAATAAAAAACAGAAATACTAGAATGAATAAATAAGATTATTTTATAAAAATATAATTTTAGGATAAAAAAATTCATAAAAAAGATGTTGAAGTTGATATTTTGGATTACGACTCTATTCAACCCATATAAGTTACTATTAGTTGGTTTCTAAATGTTAGCGAAAGAGGATAGTAAAAGTAGTAGTAGCAGTGGTCACTACTATTAACAGGAGAAAAAAGCCTCAGTTGAGTATAGAAATTTAAGTGAATAATTTGGAAATAAAACTAAAGTAAATTTACATTAAAATCCAAGCAACAATTGGTAATCCACTAATAAGAAGACGTTATAATAAAAGTAATAGATTATAGTAGTATAGTTAGATGTTTAAACTTGATGTAATTAAATGACTGAACGCTTGCATCTTAGGAACGGTTTACCTGTTGTTAGTGGTTCATTAACTTTTATTTAAATACGAGTATATTGACACATACTACTTAGAGGCTGCGTTGCTTTGCGTTCTTACTGGGATGGTCATCTTATATTGCGCTTATTCTACGGTAACAACATTCTTTATAATTATATCCGTTTTATAATATATTTGATATGTATAAATGTCAAGACTTTTATAATGAAAAATATCATACAAAACGAACCAGTTCTAGAGATCGATTACAAAAAATTAATTTATAAAATATAGAACTTCACATCTGTAAATGTTAGTATTCATCATAAATCGTTCTTATATGTGCTTTGTACTTGTATGATTTTGTTGTGAAAAGCATAAAAATATAAAAAATTCAAAGCGATTTCATATTATTAAAGTAATGGATGAACTATCATTTCCACATTGTAGTGGGTGATTACCTTCTAAATAATTTTTTTAAGATCCAATTAGAAAGTTATTTTTTTTTTAAAGCTTGACTTAATCTTCTTTAATGTAAGGAAATCGAAAAAGCTTAAAAGTTGTAAGAATAATTTTCTAAGTAGAAGCGATACAACACGCTTCCATATTAATGTAATGTAATAATAAATAATGTAAAATTCACTTCCATAATAAAAATAAATTTAATAATAACATTTTTCGGTGTTTTATTTCACATATACTCTAACTGGAAAAGAATATAATCTGGAAAAATAACATATAATCTGGAAGATTACTGAACTAGAAGAATTTTCTTTTTTGGGAAGTAGAATTACTAAAGATGGAAGAAGCAGGAGCGCTATAAAATGTCGAATAGCACAGGCAAAACGAACTTTCAGTCAGAAATATAATTTGCTTACACAAAAAATAATTTAAACGTCAGGAAAACATTTCTAAAAGTATATGTTTGGAGCGTAGCTTTATATGGAAGTTAAACTTGGACGATCGGAGTAAAAAAGATTACAATCGTTTGAAATGTGATGTTACAGGAGGATGTTAAAAATCAGATGGGTATATAAAGTGACGAATGAAGAGGTTTTGCGGCAAATCGATGAAAAAAGAAGCATTTGGAGAAATATAGTTAAAAGAAGAAACAGACTTATAGGACACATATTAAGGCATCCTTGAGTAGTCGCTTTGATATTGGATGGACAGGTAGATAGGAAAAATTGTGCAAGCAGACAACGGCTGGAATATGTAAAACAAATTGTTAGGGATGTAGGATGTATACCGAAATGAAACGACTGGCACTAGATAGGAAATCTTGGAGAGCTGCATCAAAACAGTCAAATGACTAAAGACAAAAAAAAAAATACTACTGAAAATATATTTAAGCTAAATAATTCTAACGTATATAAACGTCTTCTATTAAGTACACGATCCGGTAATATTCAAACATTTATGTGAGAGGATATTTGTAGGCAGTTTATTTATGTTCACTAATATATCAGAAATAACTAAGTTAGAACATTAGAAATACTATTGACCAGAAACCATTATACATGTATATAATATTCATAAACATATATATATATATTTGCTATTTTGATAGATCGATTTTATAGAAATACTACCAATAATGGAACCAATAAATGACATGCAATATAATTCTAAAGAATTGTTTTAAAAGCCAACCATCGATATTACGTGAGTATTCGCGTGCACATACACAAAAATGCGCAGAAATAAACAAAATATTATTTATGAAATAAGAGATGGTGAAATATTTAAGTTGTACGTAACATAGGAAAAATGGATGTTAAACACAGTTTTAATTAAGTAAATAGCTGTGTAGTTATCACATTAATTTTTATTTTCATATGGAAATTGTACGGGTTAAAAAATGTTGATAAAGTTAAACGTAGTCTAAAGAGGATTGAAGGAAGCGGAAGTCACATTCAAAAATATTTGAAACCTGACAACGGAAGTTAAGTAAGCGTTAAACTTAGGTCAAATAAAGTTTATGAAAGTTTAAAAGGTCAGATGGAGTTATATGTGGTTTCTATTTGTCCTTAATGATCAAAGACTTTCAAAAGGAAACTACTTCTGAATCGGTCATCCTACCAAGTATCTTTCAAGTTATCCCTTTCATTCTCCTCAGTTCAAATTGATTTCCCTTTCTAACAGAAGTGTGCTACATTCACATATTCTGTAAAAATGGAACTGTTCCGACAGAGTTTTTGTGGCTTTTTATTTAAAAATATTAAAAAGGGATGTAGAAGATATTTTCTAAACTTTCAATAAAATTTTATAACATCTATTGTAATAACTTCATACGTGCCAGTTAACCAAAATATCAATTACTGTATCTCTTACACTACCAATTAGGAAATGTTTAACTAAAAGAGATATAGTTTTAATCAACGATATATGGTAGCCTGGGGCTTCAATCGTTATGTATTAAATTTAAATGTTGATAAAATTTCATTCTTTTTTTTCTACAAAATCTAACCCGTGAGTTAATCTGTAAGTTAAAAGAATATAAGAGAAGTGTTTATGTACATAATGCATCAGATCTGACTTATTCAGAACTAGAAAATATAACAATCAGATAATTTCCTACCACTGTTTAAGAAAAACCACAAAAAAAAAATATAGCCTTTTTTTATGCATAATATATTCGCCATCACTAGTTAGCACAGGAGCAAAGTCTGTAATAATATAATTTGATAATTTTTCATAGATTTCAAGAATATTAGCATTAATAAAAAGTTTAACAAGCGTAAAAAATATTTATAAGTATTTTTTTACTGATATAATTTTTACTTTATAATTACCTAATACAGTTTTCTTTTCTTCTGAATAATTAACATTGGGTTGTACATAATAATTTTCTTATATAATAAGTATAAAAACTTCCTATAGTTTCAAAGAAGGTTCCAAAGCAAGCAAAATGTGAAATTAAATATGTTACTTAATATAAAAGTCTCTTTTATTTGATGTTACACGTCATTTTCTACGAGGATTTAAAATCGTTTTAATACGTCGCGGCCATTAGATGTTGATTAAATAAAAGTTTAATATGTAGTTACAGTTTTCAATCACTCTTACTGTTACAAAACAAATAAGTAATGCTTATAAGTTATACTTATTGATAAGTACATAAATATATCATTGTTAAATGAATGAGTATTTATTGGAAAAGGAAAGGAGTACAAAGTACAGGAAGAGAGTATCTGCTGATTTCGAAGTCAGAGCTTTAAGATTCAAATGCTTATAAAGGCAGTTACTTTTATACGGATTTGAATACTAGATCGTGGATACTAGTGTTCTTTGATGGTTAGGTTTCAATCAACCACACATTTCAGGAACGGTCGACCTGAGACTGTACAGGACTGCATTTCATTTACATTCATACACATTCTCATTCATCCTCTGAAGTTGTACCTTACGGTGGTTCCAAAGGCTAAACAGAAAAAGAAAACAAAAAGGAATAGAGTATAAATTTATTTCGCTACAAAAATTATAAATCTAAATAATCTATAATAATTTACATTAAATTACACGTTGATGTTTTAGTATGGACCTATTCTTTTGCAATAAGATATCAAATAAAAAAGTTTCGAATTTTTTTTTCAAATTCATAATTTTTATTTCTATTATAATCATTAATGTTTATAAGTGTTTTTACCCCAGTGTACATCAATGGTGATAATAGCACCTTACTAATTACTATTACCTACCCGTTAGAACATAGTACTGAACTTCTAGTAAAACTGAAAATTACGTTAAAAAAAAATACGTTCAGTTATTTTAATCTTTGTTACTGTGTAACAAATTTTACTGTATGTCAAAATAAAAACATTATTATTTTGAAAAAAAGAAAAATTTACCGGAATTAGATAATACCCTCTACGAATCATGAGATTCGTAGAATCTTGCCGAGGTGGGGGGGGGGGGCTTGCGTGCTCAATGATACAGAGTAGCTGGACCGAAGGTGCAACCATGTTGGAGAGATACCTGTTGAGAGTCAGACTAAGGAATGATTCCTGAAAGAGGGCAGCAGC
>JAAAKQ030192062.1:0-10588 GCA_010016005.3 Zanna intricata
AAAAAAAAGAATAATAATAATAAAGGTAAAAAAAAGAATTTTACGTCTGATTGAAACCAATGTGCGTTCCCCTTATAAGATCCAAATATTTCATTAATTGAAATTTTATTTGCTGTAACTCTGCAACCAATGAAAATAAGTACCACTTATCATATATAGTTGAAAATCTATCAATGAAGGGTTATTACTGCAGTTAAGAAAAAGTCCAAAATCCAATTTTTTTTGATTGGGCTTTTTTAGACACTTGTGGTTCAGTCGATTGGAATCAAAAGGGGAGATCCATAACTAGATGTTACAACAGTCTTAAATCAAAAATTTCAACATTTTACGGCTAATCGTTTTTGAGTTATGAGACAACGTAGTAAAGATGTCACGCCGAAACTAGTCAAAATGGATTCAAGAATGGTCTCTTTGGATATTTCCGTTGAAGTCTGAAAACCGAAATTTTTCGTGACCGCAGTATTTACTTTTCTTCGTACAAGAAAGCAAAAAGTAGAGTAAAAAAGCGTAGTAGATTAAATATATTGATATGTTAAAGTATATAAAGGAGAAATAAATAAATCTAAAAGAATTTAAGTTTGAAACATTTCTTTCTAATAATAATTAAAATTATCTATTAAATGTAATGGTAAAAACGTTTTTAAAACAAAGTTTTTTTGCCTGTATACCTGAGCCGGACCTACAATCAAGTCCCCACCAGCCGGCAGTACGTCCGGCATGGCAGGTCGGTCTGCCGGTTGGATCTTACTTTAGTGACTGCCTTTAGGGCGAGGTAAGCTACCAGTGAAGTTTGGTAAGGTTATCTTAACGTGAAGAGAAGTTAATCTTACCAAACTCCAGCTACTAAAGCGCAAATAAAATAGGCATTATTATTATTATATTTTTTAAATTGCTTTATTTTATATTATTAAAACGGCTTATTTAGGTAGTATCTAAAGTACATTCTAATGAGGAGTATACTATAATCTGCAGGTTAGCTGGCCATAAGCCAATCGATATTACTCTTTTACCAAAGAAATATCTCAAAAGTTCCATTGTTGCTCTTGTCGTATAACATATCTATCTTGTGGAAACAATGAATCTCTCTCATTTAATTCTAAATTTGCAATAGATTGCGTTACAATTTCTTGGTAGAGGACTGCATTAAGAAGCATATAGAGCCGATTAATCTTCGCTTGGAAATTGTACACACTAATTTTCTGTGGGTGTAGAAATCCGTGAGTGGATGATGTGAGGACTTTTGGAACTCAAATAGCGATGATTCTGAGATTAACGTAACCACTCAAATGTAAACAAACCTCATGTGTAGAAAATACATTATCCAACACTTTAATGCTCTCCTGAACAAAATGACTAAACCATTGACAGTAATGGAGTCTAGCAACATAATTAACCGGGTGTAATTAATGTGATACATGAATTCGGAATAGCTTTAAGTTAAATAGTCGGGTAGCTTTAAAGGCACTATTCAGAGATATTGCGCTAGTTTTTTTGATGATTTGTTAGGCGAGTTTAAAAAGCTTACCATAATATGTTCCAATGTTTCTTATTAAGTACTTAACGTTTTCGGCTAGGTCTTTGATTGCAACCAGAACCAGTGTCTCTATATTCCTTTATAAAAAGATGAATTGTAGATGTAGATTATAAGAAGTTGATATTTCTTACTCGGAAACTGCAACTGAAAATCTTCGTGGCACAAAACAAAAGACTTAATAGTTAAATAATTTTCCACAAAAAAAAACCCTTTCTTCCGTGTTCAAAACCATTTATTCTGAATAAAAAACACAGATAACCAAAAATTACTAACGTTTCGCAAAAAAGAAATAGAAAATTATATCAGCCAGTTAGCTGATCTATAATTAGCAGTTCTATAATTATAGAACTACAACAATATATATTACTGCTACCTCTTCATCCGAAATTATTTTATTAAATTTTCTAAAAAGTATTTTGCTGGGATTGCGTTTTAAAATGAACATTTAGTGAAAAATTTAAATTTGAAGAAAATTATCGTGATGAAAATGTACGTGAAAATCAAAAATATCTTGATATTTCATTTTGTAATTCAAAAATTGAATATTCAGAATTTGTTATTTTCAAGTTCTAATTATTTCTAAATGAAGAAAATTAATTTTTTTTTGTTAATATATTACTAAGCTCTACAATTATTTGAATAGTTATACACAATTAAAACTTGCGAAACTTGGAAAAGCGAGGATTAGCAAAGTTAGAAAAAAATGTTTTAAGAATTTTTTATCGTTACTAAACAACTGTTTTAAATAAATCTGTTTCTTATTTTATTCTAATTTTTGTTTTAATTATTTTTTTTTGTGTCATATGATAATTGTAAAAAAACATGAGTATTTTTCGAATGGAATTTTCTCATTTTACTATAATAACATTCCATTTGGTTCTATTTTAATTTATTTATCGATTTTATTTTCCTTTTTGAAGAAGAAAATAATTTTTATTTAATAGAGTACGGTTTTTTGATTTTAAAAAACTTTCCTTTATTTGTATTTTTATTATTTCCTATTACAATCTTGGCAGAAGGAAATATAAAATAATTTTGTTTGTTTCATATTAATTAATATCTTTTTTTATAATTGTTACCCTTATTTTATTTATTACATTTATAAAATATAAAAACCCAGATACAGTTAAAATCGCATACGTAAAAATCATTAAATCGTCAAATCATATACAATAAAATTCTAGATATATCCTTAAGATGATTATACATTTACGTAAAAATCATTATACAAGAACACATCCTATAAGTAATTTTGTTATAAATAAAGTAGGTTGAACAAACGAGACTGATTTTAAAAGAAAAGATAAAATAAACACTTAAAATAGTCCACAGCAATATTAACAGAACAACCTTGAAGTTTTACTCACGCAACAAAAGAGCCCTTAAAACATTTGAGCATCAAGACAGAACTTGAACTCGCTATTTGATCATTTCTAAGTAACTATCTTTTAAACTCAAGAAAACGACTAGCAATAACATTAGATAATAAAGATCAGAGTGAGAAACAATATCACCTACTAAAGGTGCTCATAAAATGGACCGAAACAATGATGATAAAAATTTTCTAAATATTTTATTTAACAAATTCGGTTTACTTTTACTTATGAAATTATTATTAATTTTACATACATTTATTTTTGTCATACCTTTCTAATATATGAAAAATTTTAAAAATATGCAAGATATACATTGTAAATGCTGTTAATATGCAATGTATGGGTGAAAAGTGTGAATAGTACTATGAGCCAGTTAGAATTAAATAAACTAACGTTACAGAAATTACGGTTTAAGTCTCATTGATAAAGATCTCATGTCATTGTTAAAGAACTTAAAAGAAAAGAACGAGAATAAATGGTTTCCAACTCACTTCTAAATTAACAAAATTGTATACAGATAAATAATAATTTCAAAGACTGTATTTTACACAACTAAGAAATTTCAGCAAATATCTTTAACAGATTTAATTATATTTTTTAACTGCTTGTAATAAGACACATATAGTTGATTACTTCGATGACGGCAATATAAACAAATCTATCAGGAATGTAAAAGAGTAAATGAAGCACAAATGATTTGTGCTTTTGGGCATATTCAAATCGGGATGAAAAGGGAAGATAAAGTAATAGAAATTTGTTAACGTTGTAAATAGACTTAGTGACATTAAATTAAAATCTAACACAGTGATTTTAGATTTGAGTGTAATACTCATTTTGCTGTTAAATCTGTTTTACATTAAATTTCCTTTGGGACAAAGGTAATTGTCTCTTGTACGGAAAAATATTAAATCGTAGGTTAGCGTGATATCTATTATTACCACAATAACGAAACGAGTGACTGGTTGAAATGGTTTTTTGCATTACCTTTCCTACCACCTACAGAGGTACTAGATACTTACGAGTATACGGAACTGATTAGTAGTATAGACCCATAAAATTACAAATACATTACTGATTCCACTCAAAAAGCTCATCTATTTGTTTACTCCTTGAACATTTGAAATAATAATACATAATTTTTATATATGTTTATAAATAAATTAATAAATTGAATGAACAATGCCAGGCATAACATTTTTCATACGCTACAAATTTCCATTTCCATATCCCACAAACAAACTTCAAACTTATGTGGTGATATCATTAAGCAAAAGAAAATAGAATAAGAATCAGTAGCTCCAAAGGAGAAACTGAAGTAAAACTGGTACGATTACACAAACAGAAGGATTTCCCCCTTACGATATATTTCAATCATCAGCCGTAAATCCAATCCAAAAGACATAAACTCTTCTTCTTTTTAAGTACTGCGTTACATTTTTTATCCTTTGTGAATAATTTGTGCTTTTGTCCTGTAATTGAAACTTATTATTTTGTTCATTTTTGTTTTTTTCCTATTTATTATAAGTTTTTGTGCTTTCTCTTCTATCCATTTACTTACCGTTTATTGTTTCACATTACTTTATTTATTTATGATTAATAGCGTCGCTTTTTAGAATACATGAACACCAATATTTAACTAATTTATGTAAGTAAAAACTTTTCGATTAATTCAAATAAACATTCATCAGGAGATTAACTAACAGTAGAATAAATATGATGCAGATGGTGATCAATAAAGTTAAATTAAAAGGCTTCGAAAAAATTATAATTTATAATTTTTGTTTCTGTTAATTAAGGAAAAGTTTATTGCTATCAGTAAAAATAATTAATAAATTAATTGAATAAGAAAAATATTTTTCTCAGTATCATATTAAAATTTATACGAATAAATAGTAAATAAATATCAAATTAAAAAATTACACCTAATAATAAGCAAAATATTATTATTAGTTTTCCCTCAATAAGGGCTTATATTTGAAACCTGGAAATCAAATTGTAACATTATTGAGAAATCTTGATGTATGGTTATATTTTTCAATATAGTTCAATAAACAGATATTCTTTCAATGAATTGGGTAAAAAAATAATAGTATCTACCTCTTTTACATATATAAAAATTTCATGTAACTGAAGACAATTCTTCATTGTACGTGAGAAAGGATTAATCTGCTTTTGTTATAATTTTTAATAAATCAACAATTAGTTTAAAAGGGGTTCATAACAATTTTCAAAAAATATAATTAAAAAACTTTCTCTTGCAAAATCAGTTATACTCTGTCGATGAGTTTTTAAATAATAATAATTATAAAATCCACAAAAATAATATCAATTAAACCAACAACCCGAATTTTCTACATCTTCGTTTATAAAATGCTTTTTAACTACGCTTTTTAAAATGTTTTTATACTTTTTTTTAAATTTATTTTAATAACTAGTATCATGTATCTATTATTATTATATTCACCGCGGCCTTTTGAGTCGCTTCCGCGTATCGGACGGTTTACAAGCCTGCAGTATTGGTGGTCGCCAGCGTCATACCCACTGATCTTTTGCAAAGGGAGCGCCAGGTAGCCTACAGGAGGCGACAAGCAAGTGAAGACCGGTAGACCATCGCCAAAGAGGAACGGACTCGCACCGTTTCTAGCATGCCAAGCGATCTGGGACCACGAGATTAGAGGACGATGGACCAAAAGGCTTATCCTCTGTTCAGTACATGGACGAAGCGACGGCATAGAGAGGTGGAGTACTATGCGTGACCCAGTTTTTAATGGGGCACGGGTATTTCCGCGCGCTTATCTCCATGTCATAGGAAAAACGCCATCCCCTGGCTGCCTCTAATGCCCTGGTGTACGGGACGACAGCGTCCCGTACAACAGGGCGAATACACCTTTTTCAAATGTGTTCGGTGGGTGGCAGATCGAGGGACACTACAGGCGGATCTCGGAGTACTGAGCCTCCACAACGTGGTTGCGATGATGCTCCGTAACCTGAACAGCTGGGAAAGTGCGGTCCGATTCGTCGGCAGTATTCTCAGAACGAAGAAGGGTGACCTGGATTGTCCTGAAAATTACTTATTGGCCTTCTCAGGATAGTACAGGACTACTAGGACTGAAGTAATCTATTAAACGTTCTGATTCGAGTCCTGGTAGATAGAGAGGTGTTTTTAGTCGGTAGTCTGCTGATGGTGATTTGATGATACCATCAGTGGGAGCCCAAAACTCCGTGTGTAAATGCATTTCCACCTTCCTCTCAAAAAAATAAAAAAGTTATTATTAAGAATTTCAACCACTTCTATTTGTTATCTTACAACTGATCACGATTTTATCATGTTTTTTCTTGGTTCATCAAGACAAAGGATAGGACAATCCAGTTTTTTTATTGGTGGAGTAACATATCTACTCATTCTGACATGATTAATTATAATGGCTGTATTCTCATCACCATGTAAGTAAAGATGGTTTATTATTTCTACATATAAGTATTTACCAATCCTCTTTCGCATGTTATACAAAGCAAGGCAACTCTATTATTAATACATGAGATTTGGGATGTAAGTTTCTATAATTTCTTTTCATCCATAATCTCTCTACCACTCTCTTTTAGTCAACGAAGAGAATGGTTAAATTGAAGGATTATTAACCATTTTTAAATGTTATATGCCGTTTCATTAGTAAATTATTGTTTTAAATTATATAAAATTTTATTTCGAAATATAACACATACATTACATAAAAACTTATAGTACCATATTTCGTAAAGATGTAGGGTTAGTTAGTAATTCGAGATTAAAAGATACAAGATGCAAAACAATAATTCGAGATACAAAACAGAAAGGAATCTAGAACAGCAATAAACTAATAAAATTATCGACTAGTATGAATAACAATATATAGTAGAAATGAAATAAAAACTGAGTTACGAAAACCAAGACTATCCATTTCTGAAAGAAAAAATAATTAAAAGATTTATATTTTTCTGTTTTTATTTTAAGGTAGGTGCTCATGAAAGTAGTATTTTCAAAAATTCAAAAAAATGATAGGTTCTGGGTACAAAAAGAAAAAAAGAATAAAAACAAAAATAAAAAAAGATTGTTTTTTAAAAGTTGGAGATGGTTTTTAGATATCAATCATTTATTTATTCATGGTTCCCTGAAACCTTAATTATCTGTATGAAACCTTAAGTTTAATTATCTGTGTGTTAATTGGATGCATTTCGTGGAATAGAAGTTTTAGATAACGGTTCTGAAGGTTTAAGGCCTCCGCTGTACCGCCTTGGCTTTTCATCTGGAAGTCCTGGGTTCGAATCCCGGTCAGGTATGAGTTTTTTTCATACATTTTTCATATCCCACGTACAAATTTCAAGTTTATATGGCGATATCATCAAGGAAAAAAAAATTAACATTAATCAGATTCAAATTTAACTGTGTTTTAACAAGCGTTGCACCATAGCTGCATTGTTTAGAAGCAGGATATTGAGGCCGTATCATCCAAGAATGGTGTAAAAATATTTATTACACACAAAAAATAATTTATCTAATTGGAAAATATATGACCTTGGAATTCGATGATAACTATATATTTAAAAACTACTAATATCTTACATAAATTTAAAAAAAAATTAAAAAATCTTTTTATTACACCTTACAAACACAAAAATGTAATATTTTTTTTCTTCCCGAGATCTTTCGATTCTTTCTTTTTTAAACCATCATCAGGAGATTAAAATATTATAAGTCAAAAAATTAAAATTAACTTTCAGTCATGACTGATTGTCAACAGTATACTGAAGAAATTATAGAAAATTCTGGTGGAATAAAATGTAATTAATGAAGCCATGTTATAAATATAATTTATTTGTTTATGATAATTATCTCTTTATATTTTTATTTAGAACAAATTTAAATAATTTTGTTTTCTTTAAAAAGTTTTTGTTCATTAATTAAATTTTTATTATTACTATGTATGTTACATTT
The DNA here is from genome assembly GCA_010016005.3 of Zanna intricata. Lineage (NCBI taxonomy): Eukaryota > Metazoa > Arthropoda > Insecta > Hemiptera > Fulgoridae > Zanna > Zanna intricata. Next base: position 7,883 of record JAAAKQ030192062.1, read on the forward strand.
TTCTAAATTATGTGTTTTAAAATAATTATAGTAAATATCTAAAATTTTCCAAAAAGTATTTTGACTTTATGTATGGACCATTATCTAAAATATGTTTGGCATAACTAGAATTTTCAGATTTGTTATTTTTAATATTATTAATATGTTCTTTTGCGCGAATAGAAAATTTACGGTTTGTCATACTAATATATTTCATATCACAATCTCCACAATTTAAACTATATACACCTTATTTATTAAAATTAGAGTCATTATTATTTAATTTATTATAATTATTATAATAAATTAATGTGAATATATATTTAATATATATATTAATTATAAAATATTAAATAAAATATTATAATAAATATAAATAATAAAATATTGTATAATATTAAATATATATATTAATATATATATATAAATTATTATAATAAATTAATATTATAATTATTATTAATATATTTAATTTATTGTTTTTATTATAAGCTGATGTTATATTAATATTTTCTCTACAATTTTTCAATTTTTTACTACATGACGTATATTCATTTTTTACATACAAAGTGATTCAGGAGAATAGGGCAATACTTTGACAACTCAGGCTAAAAATAAGAAAAAAGTTCATAAAAACATAGGTCCGTAAACGCTTCTTTAGCGGGTTATACAGAGTGAAAGATTTCGTCTGAGTTTCAGTTCCTCCGAGTAAAACAAGGCTTTCTGAAATTCTGGGAAGGTCAATTAAGGGGCAAATTCAAATGTTTCTTATAGTTTTTGAGCTGGGAAATCGAAAAAAAATAGGTCTCAGAACTGTATCTCTCTTAGTTTCTAAGATATCCTATGTAAAACGCCAAAAATAGGATAAAAAAATACATTTTTTTACGTTTGACATACTATAACGTTGTTAAATTAACAATAAATCATACATTTTTTAAACATAAATTGTAAAGAATTTAATTACAAAAAGATTGATGTCAACAGAAAACAAGTAAAATTTTAAACATGTCGACTCTTATTAACAACAAAACAGATTAATTTTTAACAGATTGAAAAAACTTATATTCATTGTTCTTAATGAAATAACTTCATTATTTTTAGCCTCAAGAATGAGTTGTCAAAGTATTGTTCTATCCTCCTGAATCACTTTGTATATTTTTTCAGGTAATAATTTTATAATATTTAAAATATTAATTTTACGAGTATTATATATTCTTTTATATAATTTATTTATTTTATTAGTATTATATCCATTTGTATGTGCAATACCATTAAATTATAAATATTTACAAAATATATTTGATTATTTTAATTTCTTTATTTAGAGACTCTTTTTCATATATTAAATACTTTATTGCTCTATATAATACTGCATTAAAAAATAGCCATTTTTTGTTACCACGGATGAAATGAATTGTAATTAATTATCGTGTTGTTAGAAATATTACGAAATATTTCTAATTTTATTTTAATGTATAATTTTATACCTAAAAAATTTAAACAATTATTATTTTCCGTTTCCATAGTGAATTTTACGTTATTATCAATATTATTAAATTTATTTAATAGTGCATCCGATTCATTTTTAACATTTTAATTGTAAATAATAATGGTACCGTCAAAATAACATTTATTTAAAATAATATCATGTTGTAATAAATTTTTTTTCTATATAACTATCTTCTAATAATGGTGCTGGCCTCCGTGGCGCGAGTGAAAAATAGCGTCTTGGCCTTTCAACCGGAGGTCCCGGGTTTGAATCCCGGTCAGGCATGGGATTTTCGTACACGCTATAAATCATTCATCTCATCCCCTTAAGATATACCTAACGGTGGTTCCGAATGTATAAACAAAAAAAAAAAAAAAAAAAAAATGTAGGTATATTTTTGAAATAAATGCAGAGATAAATGATTACTCATCACTACACCAAATGGTTGTTTATAAAACTGATTATTAGAAGTGAAAATACTAAATTCTCAACATAATTTAATCATGTCAATTAATTCGTTTATGTATTGTGTGTATAATCTCTGTTATATTTTTAATTTTTTTCAATGATTATTAATGATTGAAAAATCTAAGTTATAGATAAAAACATTTTTATCTATTTTACATAGATAAAAATGTTTTTTTATCTATGTATGAATACATATTACAAAAATCTAAAAATATAATTTTTCTATTATCAATTATATTCATTTCATGTAAAAGATTTATAATATTATAAAGTTTTTTTTAAGTGTAAGTATTGTTTCATTTTATTACATTTTTTTAACATAATTGCTAAAAAAGTACGTTGGTGAAAGGGTAAAATCAATTAACGGTCTCATCGGTGTATTGATTTTATGTATTTTAGGTAATGCTTTCATATATATTAATTTTCTTTTTTAATTATTTTTTAATTATCATGAGATAAAATATATGTTAGGTAATATATTAGTTGTTTTACGTTATTTAAATTTATTAATTAAAAATTTAATTTATATGTATATATATATATATTTCTTTATAGGATTTTTTATAATCATATAATTATTATCATTTATAAATTGCATAGTTTTTTCAATATATAGTTCTACATACATAATCACAGCTGTATCTGTCTTACTTGTTTAACTATATGTGCATTATTATCGGTTAATTTAATTTTAATATTTTTTTGTTTTTCCTTAAAGTACAAATTATTTATTTTAACATTATTTATGGATTTCTTTTTTATAATATTAT
>JAAAKQ030192073.1:0-12030 GCA_010016005.3 Zanna intricata
GGCTTTTTGCCCCCCCCCCACCCCCCCTCCAACCCAACCCTTAAGAAAAAAACCAAAGGGGAAATCGGGGAGGAAAAAAAAAAAAAAAAAAAAAAAAAAAAAAAAAAAAAAAAAAAAATTAAAATAAGTATCACTTACGGTATATGTTGAAAAGCTCTCAATGAGGGCTTATTAATGCAGTTAAGAAAAAAATACAAATTCAAAATTTTTTTTTTTAATTTTGGGCTTTATTGGACTCTTTTGTTTCAGTCGATTGCAACCAAGCAGGGAGGTGCACAACTAAATGTTACAACAGTCTTAAATCCAAAATTTTAACATTCTACGGCTAATCTTTTTTTGAGTTATGCGGGAATATAAATACAAATGTCATGCCGAAACTAGTCAAAATGGATTCAGGGATGATCAAAATGGATACTTCCGTTGAAATCTGAAAACCGAAATTTTTCGCATTCAAAATACTTCCTTTTTCTTCGTACAAGGAAGTAAAAAAATCTTAAATATATTTTAGTTCTAATTTCTTTCTATTTTATCTTTATTAAAAATAAATAAAATTTATTTAACCCTTTAATGAACGGATATTTTTTATTATTTGTTTCATATTCCGATTATTTGAATCTATTCCCAAAATTGCAGAAGACTCGAAATACACAATTATAAAGAACTCAATGAAAGAAAAATACGCATGTTTAGTTTTAATTGTACAGAAAAGGCTGGCTATATTATAAATTATTTGTAACTATGTCTTTTTAGACATTTTAAAGTTTTAATCTGAATGTTTTCAAAATAAAAAAAATTTCCTTCGTAGATAGAAAATTTTTTTAATGCAACATGTTATAAAAGACTGATAAAAAAAAATTACTGGAAAATAAAAAAAACTGGCAACACAGTTCCAGGATTTTCGCAGCTAAAGCCGCGTTCCGGGAAAGTCCTGCAACGATAGGTTGTTTCTGATGTATGAATTACACATACAACTTAATTTAAAATATTTATAATTATATTTAAACATAATATTTTTTCGTTTATTTTAGCTAAGATTCTAACTAAAACGCGCTCGCATACCGTATTTAATTCGCACGGGTGTGGCGGTCGACACTAACTAAACTAATGTAATTCTAAAACTTATAGAGAACAAATTTCGCTAGTATTATCGGCAGACTGGGGTAACCGCGAGGCTTAACGCACTAGATATCGATTCAACTGAACGATCGAGTTCGAGACCCAGTCAAACCGAATTATTTTTTTACCGTTTAAATATTATTAATTTATTTATTCTACCGCTAACCTGTAACTTCACATTATAGCAGTAGTTTAGAGCATTTTTTGGGGTGGGGGTGCGATTTGGCAATTTTGGTATCTTGATAATTATTAATTATTTGTTTGAAAAAAATGTCGTCCTCGAATCTGGTCTGTTCATTGATTAATTTATTGTTGTAATAAATAATTGTAATTGTAGTAATAGTTTGTCTTTTACGTATAAAACTCTCGCCAAACCCCACCCACGCAATGTCCATGTTATGTAGCAGCAGCAGCCCGACACATAACACATAACCTGTTCCCTCCTTACGAAGTAGAAGGCAATAAATTGTCGAATCATTACATCAAAAATTGCCTTCAAAGAGTACACCGCACCTCCTGTGACCGCCCATGGCTCTTTTTAGACTCCACACCGCCTTTATCCGCTCATACCTACCTTATACTATATTCTTCCAAGGATACCAACAAAGCGTTCACACTTGTAATATCACATCGCTGAATAACAACCCTTAACCGATCGACTGCTATACCTTATTTATCAGCAGTTGAGATATTCGATGTAAACTAATTAAATGTTTCTGATCGACTGATATTTACTACCATAATTCAACTGATAGACAATTTATTTAACTCTCTCTTTCTCCCTTCTCACTCTTTTACTATTAATATGTTCATGACATTAAATTAAAAAATTTATCCATCAAAGCTCAGTTGATAAACAAAATAACTCACAGTAAAACGTAGTAATAATTAAATCTGTAAAAATATAATAACAAAACAAATTATTATATTATATTAACCGACCGGGTTGGTCTAGTGGTAAACTCGTCGTCGTAAATCGGCTGATTTCTAAGTCAACGTTCTCAGGTTCAAGTCCTAATAAAGGTAGTTACTTTTATTTGGAATTGAATACTAGATCGTGGATAGCGGTGTTCTTTGGTAGTTGGGTTTCTTCAATTAGCCCAGCAGAGTAATTTCAGGAGTAGTCGACCTGAGTTTGTTCAAGACTACAAATTTACCGGTACAATTACCGGTAAATTACATTGATAAGTCGCTTATGACTTTTTAATTGTTGATGCCACTAAAAATAAAAGTATTAAAAAAAAACAATGATTATATTTATTTAACTTAAATAATTCATTTTAATTGAATTACTTTTTTAAGATTTAATTGTGCAAAAATTAATATCGGGTTAATCTTCATCATATTGAAATTAATTTACACGATTAGGCGAGGTAAAAGTGTTAGTCACAGAACCGAGACTTAACAGAACATTAATGTTTTTTTTAAATGTTTATATCTGCTTTCAACTCACAATAATTTGATATTTTGTTTTTATTCGTTAAACAGCGTGACAAAACTATTTAAACTCTTTTATAAACCATTCGACGAAGTTTTATCAAATTACGCGAAAATTATCCTTCCAAAAGTTGTCTTTAGCCGTTAATATTCACTTCTTCTTTTAGTAGAGTTACTATACAATTATCGAGAATAATAATTATCAACGAAAAGATTATCTGGAAGAATAATATGTAAATAATTTGAAACTGAGCATAAACTAATTTTTAATAATTAAAATACTTTTATGAAATGTATAAACACATCGCATCCAATACTCGTATCTTTTTAGCATTTTTACAATCTTATTTCAATTTTTTACTGTTCCTAATAGGAAAAAATCTGATATGGACAACACATGACTTCTTTGTACTCTTATTAGATTACATTTACACATTTTTTTTTCAATTTTATTTCATTAATAACTTATGATATTTTTTATAATTTTTCTATTTTTATTATTGAATTATTATTCATCATAAACATTTTATTTTTATAATCACAAGTTAATAATTTATTAATAAATCATACACTCAATTTAAAAGAAAAGTTAGAAAAAAAAAAGGAGAAGATGAAACCTGATTCGAACCGATGTGTACACCTTATAAGATCAAAATATTTCATTAATTAAAATTTTATTTAGCTATTATTCCGGAATCAATGAAAATATAAAAACTATCTATGTTACATCGTTGAAAAGCTTTCAATGAGGGGTTACTACTGCAGTTAAGAAAAAATTCTAAATGTTTGAGAGTTTGGGCTTTTTTGGACAGTTCTGGTTCAGTCGATTGCAATCAAAAGAAGATATGCATGAGTAGATGTTACCACAGTTCTAATCCAAAATTTCAACATTTTACAGTTAATCATTTTTGGATTATGCAAGTAAAGTTAATGCCGTATGTACGAACATACAGATTTTGCCGAAACTACTCAAAACAGATTCAGGGATAGTCAAAACAGATATTTCCGTTAAAATCTGAAAACCGAAATTTTTCGCAATTACAATATTTCTTGTACTTCGTACAAGGAAGTAAAAGCATTTTTTTTTTTTTGCCTGCTCTCAATAAATTTCTCTTTCGAATTTACCTTCAATGAATTTATACAAATTTTTACCTTCAATAAATTTATAAATTTAAACAAATGTTTGAGCTCGAGAAGCTTATTCGAAGGAGCTGGCGTTTGGAGTGATATTGTAAAATGCTACCTAAGAATTTTTTGGTAGCTGTAGATTACAATACTTCCCTACAAGGAAGTAAAAAAAAAATTATAAAAATTTTTCTTTCTGTTTTTTTATAAAATTAATTTGTAACAGAATAAATAATTAATATTTTAAAATTAAGTTACAATTTAATAAAAAATGAAATAAAACAGTGAAAATTGATGGTAAAATAAATAAATAAAATACGATCCTTATCTGAGAATGTAATGTAAAATAAAAAGCAGCCAAATACATTTTGGTAGATCTGGAAAAAAATATAATGGAGTAGAATGTTTTGAACATATTAAGAGAAGCAGAACTAGACAATAAAAAGGAAGAGTTATTTATAATTTTACGTGAATAAGATAACTGTAATAAAAATGGAAAATTTGCTGGAATGGTAAGCCGCAAATCAGAAAGGAGTGAGACAAGAAATCCAGTTCTTTTGCTTTTAAATTTATATATAGAATAATCCATAAACTCATAGAATAAAGTGAATAGTAACATTCCAGAGGAAAAATATTAAATATTAAAGATTTATTTCAAAAAATTTATTTATTTTTTTTTTTTGCTGAAACTTGAATAAATTATGAAAAGTCATTAACTGAATGGATTTATTATTAGGGGAAGAAAAAATTAAAAAAGAATGAAACAAGGATAACTGATATGTGAATGAAAGGACAATTAGATATAAAGATAAAAAAAAAGAATATAAAATAAAACATATAAATTCTCTATATTAATTACAAAGTGCTACCATATCTTTTTGCAGATATTTTCATTTTTTGAGCTTTCGGTAATTTTGATAACAATATTGAAAAATACTTTACTCCAACTGCTCCACATTATTTTGGCTACAATAAAAAAGTAACACTAATTATAGAATCTTAACATTTTTATTTTTTTTCCTCCACTGAAATTACAAAAGTAGAAATATTACTGACTAGCGTATATATCTTGAAAGATAAAATTTTTACTTCCTTCTACTTCGAACAAGGAAATATTGTAATTGCGAAAAATATAAGATTTCAACGGAAATATCCATTTTGATCATCCCTGAATCAATTTTTACTAGTTTCAGTGTGAGACTGTACGTACGTATCTCGCATAACTGAAAAACGTTTAGCCGTAGGATGTTGAAATTTTGCATTTAGGATTTTTGTTACATGTAGTCGTGCACCTCCTCTTTTGATTCAATTCACTGAACCAAATATTCCCTATACCCCAAAAGGTTTAGATTTTAAATTTTCCTCAACTACATTAATAAACCCTTATAGAAAGCTTTTCAACGATATATCGTAACTGATACTTATACCAATATAAATTGATACTATATATTGATACTAATATAAATTTCATTTCATTGGTTCCAGAATTATAGCCAAATCAAATTTTAATTAATTAAATATTTGAATTTTACTAGGAGAAGACACATCGGTTCGAATCAGACTTCATGTCCTTTTTTATTTAAATATATTGATTTATTTATAATTATAACCAGTGATTGTAAAAAAAATTGCAATAAATAATAATTCTATATTAAAAAAAAAAAAATAGGGAAACAAAATCAGAAATTATTAGTGAAATAAAATTTATGGACTTTTAAAAATGTGTATATGTAATTTAATAGGTGTTATTACGTATGTGTATATGTAATAGATCTGTAAAAAATCAGATGATTTTTTTTTTTGTTTAACCTGCGGAACCACATCTTCGTCAGAGGATGAAGATGAATGATTGATGTTTAGCGTGAGTAAAAATGCCATGCCTGACCGGGATTCGAACCCGGGATCTTCGGACGAAAGGCCGAGACGCTACCACTCGCGCCACGGAGGCCGGCATCTGAATATTTAATATTAATTGAAAATTATAGTTTATTATCATATTACTTTTGGATTTTCGTATAACGAAGTCATTTAGTGTCCACATCAGATTTTCTAAACGCTCTTTATAGTATGTACAACAGTATTATTTTTACTTAGTATTTTTTTTAAATCTACATTTTTTTGGTAAAATAATTTTTGTACTGTGTTAAGTTTCTAATTATTACAAAAATAAATTTAACGACAATAATTTAAATATTAAAACATTTATCTTTTTTTTTTTATCGTTGGATATATAATTTCATCTTCTTTGTTTTTTTTTTTTTATATTAGGTATAAAAGAAAAAAAGTTTAAAGATGATAAAAAAGTAATTGAAAAACTCTCAAGCAGTCAATAATAAGTTTATAAAACCTGTTTTTATATTTCATGTAGTCTAAGCTAATTAAGTTGCATATCAACGTAATTATTTAAAATTGCTTGAACAAGGAAAATTTCATTACAGCATTTTTTTTTTAATAATACTAATTTTTTTAATTAGAAATAAAAATATGCATACATTTCTTTGATGTACTAGTGAGTGTATTCATGTACATAATACAGACGCTGATAAAAATAATATATATTTAAAAATGCATCGATAAACATATAATTTTTAACGTTATTGACAAGTCATGAAAATAACTTACCCTTTTTTTAATTACTTTTTTTAAATACAAATTAAAACTATAACAATAATAATTAGCTAATAAATATCCATTATACTGTTATAATTGTAATTATTAAATCATAATTGCAGCAAGAATTCAACATCGATACATATCGATTAGATTTATTTTCATTTTATAATTATTATATTATGTTTTTTTAAGTTATGTTAATTACCTATAAGTTAAAAAAAAGATTAAATATAGTAAACATTCTTTTTACAGATACTAAAATAAACAGAAGCTTATTTCTATAAAACACCAACGAAGCAGCCCTTTATACTATTTTTATTTTTGTAGTTTTTTTTTTCTTTAATAAACCGGAAATTTGTAAGAACGATAAAGAATTCATATTTAAGCAAAGAACTACCGATACAGAGACAACAAGAGTAGTCTGCTTTATGACAACTAGGTAAAGGAGTAACATAATAATGATCTTAATCACAAATTTTCCGTAAATATCTATTTAGAAGAAAGAGGAAGAAAAAATTTGGGAAGTAAAACGACCGATAGAAGTTTAGTAAAATGCGTAACACTTTTAATAGTCTTCATAAAAACAAAGAAAGAATTTCTTCTCAATTTAATTTGACTGAGTTTTTTACTTCCTCGTACAAAGTAAAGGAAGTAATGAGATAGCAAAAGATTCCGGTTTTCGATTCCGAATTGACTACTTATTACTTATACATGTTTAATACCAAATCCCGATTTGAATACTAGATCGTGGATATCGGTGTTTTTTGGTGGTTGGATTACAATTAACCACACTTCTCAATAGTGATCGATCTGAGATTGTACAAGACTACACATCAATCGCATTCATACATATCATCCTCAATCATCCTCTGAAGTAATACCTTACGGTAGTTCCGAAGCCTAAACAGAAAAACATTGTAGATTTGGTGAAACATCTGATTATTTAATATTAAATGAAAATCATAATTTAGAATCATATTATTTTTGAATTTCCGTATAAGAAAGTCATGTGATGTCTATATCAGTTCTTTTTTTTATTAACGTTCAACTAGAAGAAATTTTACCTTTTTGAAGCCGGTGCTGAATTAAAAAATCTGATGTGAACACCACAAAAATAATACGATTCTAAATTATAATTTTTTAATTAATATTAATTAATCAGATAAATCGTCAAATCTATTACATGTACATATCTGTAATAAAGCCTATTAAGTTACATTTTCATATTTTATCAAAGTCCATAAAATCGTTATAAGTCATAAGTCGTTTTTATTAAGTCCATAAAATTTTATTTCACTAATAACTTGTGATTTTTTGTCACGTCTTTATTTTTATTGTTATTGTTAAATTCTTATTTACAGTAAACATTTTTTACAATCACGGGTTAATAATTATTACTAAATCAATATATTTCAATTTTAAAAAAAAAGTAAAAAAAAAAAGGAGATGAAGTCTGATTTGAACCGATGTGCCTTCACTTGTAAAATCCAAATATTTCATTAATTAAAATTTTATTCGGCTATTAACTCTGGAACCACTGAAAATAAGTACCACTTGTGATTTATCGTTGAAAAGCTTTCAATGAGGGCTTATTAATGCAGTTAAGAAAAAATCAAAATTTTTTGGGATTTCGGCTTTTTTTTAGACACTTTCGGTTCAGTCGATTTTATTCAAAAGGGGATAACTAGAAGTTACAACAATCCGAAATTTCAACATTCTACTCATAATTTTTTAATTATGCGAGATATATACGCACAGACGTCACGCCGAAACTAATCAAAATGATTTCAAGGATGTTCAAAATGGATATCTCCGTTGAAATCTAAAAACCGAAATTTTTCGCGATTACAATACTTTCCTGTACGAAGTGCAAGAAAAAGAAATAAAACTTGAATTTAATTTTTTATTTGTTAATAAAAACCATTTGTTCATTGATTGATGATATAACTGGAGCAACCAAAAAAAAAAAAACTTTTTAAAATTAACAACTTTTTTAAAATTCGACTTAGAATTTAGTACAAACATTTAAAAATATTTTAAAAAATTTCTCAAACATTTTAAGAAAGAAATTTGAAGAAGAAGAAATTTACAGAAGATTTTAAAATACACACACATATATATATTTTAAGTACTTTTTTCAGTTTTTATTTAAAATATGGATAGGAATATAAAACAACAAAAAAACACAATCTATATGAAAAAAAAACAACTATTAAGAAATGCAAAGGTAAACGATCGGCATCTTGATAAAAATATGTAAAGGAATGCAGAGAAACGTTGTAAACGGTATGCTACCGAACATGAATTGAAGCTGTTTGGAATGCGGTAATATGTATTATTTTCTTACCGTGTTTTTGTAAAAATATGTAGAGGTTTGAGAAAAATGACGTAAATTGCTTAAGAGCTTTGAAAGCTCTCTTTAATGCAGAAGAATATATAATTTTATATTCTCGACTTTCCACATAATTTTCTTAAATTTTCGCTTGAAAATACTACAAATAAAATAATAAAGTCCTTCATATACATCAACTTAATAATCAGCGGTCTGATGAAAAAGTACGTTCAATAGTTCGACATATGTAATTTATCGTTTACGATATACATCACGTAAATCAGATGAGGACAAAACTTACGGGACAATTAGAAAAACTTCTTCTACAAAACAAAATAGGAATCGCCAAAGTACAAGGAAGTAATGTATTCGCGAAAAAATTCGGTTTTCAGATTTCAACGGAAATATGCATTTTGACCATCACTTAATCCATATTGACTAGTTTTCGGCGTGACGTCTGTACGTACATACATACCTATTTCACATAACTAAAAAACGATTAGCAGAAGCATGTTGAAATTTTGGATTAAGACTTCTGTGATATCTAGTTGTGCACTTCCCCTTTTGATTAAAATCGACTGAACCAAAAGTGTCCAAAAAAGACCATAATTCCAAAAATTTTGATTTTGGACTTTTTTTAACTGCAATAATAAGACCTCACTGAGAACTTTTCCGATATATAATATATTGACTTTTATTTTCATTGGTCCCAAATTTATAGCCAAATATGAAACATTTGGATTTTACAAGGGAAGGCACATCGGTTCGAGTCAGACTTCATCTCCTTTTTTTTTTAATTTAAATGTATCGATTTATTATTAATTATTAACCCGTGATTGTAAAACAAAAATTACAATAAATAATAATTCAATAATTACAATAAAAAATAAAAATAAAAATCAGAAGTTATTAGTGAAATAAAATTTATGTCATTCAAAAAATGTGTATGTGCAATTTAATAGGCATTACATTTTTTTTTTTTTTTTTTTTTTGTTTAACCTCCGGAACCACAATTAAATATAACTTCAGAGGGATGAGATGAATGAATTGTACCGTGTGTGAAAAATGCCATGCCTGACCGGGATTCGAACCCGGTACCTTAGGCATTATTACATATGTGTATACGTAATAGATGTGGTGAAACATCTGATTATTAAATATTAAATGAAAATTATAATTTGGAATCGAATTATTTTTGGATTTTCGTACAAGGAAGTCTATAATAGATCCATAATAGATTTTTTTATTTAGTTAAAAATAATCAGTAACTAAATCCAGCTGTTAAATAAAATTCAAATTAATAAATCCAACTGTTTTATTTGTATTCTTTTAATAAAAAAAACAGAAAATATATTATTATTACTGGCTGTTTTTATTTGCCTCAAATTTACTTTTTCTGGACAAGATGTAGGCCTGAATATAATAACGATGATGATTGTCTAACAATCAAAATGCGTTTATATTTTCGGTTTTTATTTATTTATTTTAATAAAAAGATTTTAAGTTTTCTCTTTTGGCTTTATTTCAATATTATCTCCTACTCATCGATAAAAAATTCAAAATAATTTCACAATAATGATTACAAATCGACTAACATATAAGTTATCCCGCAGGTCCATAGTTGATTATAATTGTGACATTCTTACAAAACAGATCATAACTAACTTTATACTATGAAGAAAAAGTATACTATTACTACTTCAAATACTATGAAGATAGTATAAATGTTAAAATTTTAACATTTTATATTTTAACATTTTAATTTCAATGATCTTAAATTGAAGAATAATTTTTCCTGAATAATTTTTCGGACGAATTACTAAAAGTGCTAGAAAAGAGACACGGACGAATTGTTGATAAGATTGACTTCAATTTTATTTCTATATAAATATAAGCTGTTTTAAAATAATTTTTCATGTTAAAGACAAATATTTCAAATTAAATAAATACTTTACTTAAGTTTCTTGTTTTCCGATTTACCATTCACTGAATTCTACACAAAACAGTTAATTTGATAGATATTCCATGATAATAAAATTCAATAAAAAACTTTTTTTTTGTAAAGGATAAAACTAATATAATTTAAGAAATTGTTTTTGATCTGTACGATACATTTTTGTAAGTCGATCTTTTATTTCCTTAAGTAAACCGACAGAGTTTTTGTTGTGACACGGATCATACGTGGCAAACACGTCGTACAGAAGCGGAAGATAATTAAGAGAAAAGATCTAGGCATGAAACAAAAATGTACATAAAATTATAGTAATTTTTACTGCGATAAAAAACTTATTTAAAAATTTATATTTCAAATTTATTAACGTTGAATTTTATCAAACGAAAGATAAAATTCTGTCATCGATAGAATAACAGAGGGTTGGCAATACCATAAATAAACAGAGTTATGAAGAAAAAGAAAACGCAATTACAATTAAAGTGAACTCCGTCTGACTCCCGTTATAATAGGGACTAAAGAACCAGATGTAGGCCTACCAAGTGGACGGTCTCAAATAAAGCTGTTAACGGAACGGACGGTCGTTTAAGGGACAGTAGTAAATAAGAAAAAAAAAGGCGTTTGTAGCTGACCCATAAGGAGAGGACCCCTACCATTAGTTTCGCCTGCACAATGCAACAGCATATATGAAGACGACTACAGGTGGAGAGTGCGCATTTTTACGACCCAATAAATCATTTAAACTGGTAAGATCTTCTTGGATTTCTGTTCCAACACGTACACGTACACATTGGAATATTACTCGTAAAGTTCTACGTCATAAAATCCTAACAATGTAAGCAAAGCAAGATTAGCCATCAGGATAAATATTTAAAAAATTTTAAATGTAATTTTTAAACGCTTTAATTATTTATTTTTTTTATTTTTATTTATTTGTCATACAAACTTTCTAAAACACGTTTTTCAATTACTTGATTGATTTTTATGAACTTAGCCAATCATTTCTATTGTACTATAATGGCTATTAATTTTAGGTTATTTGTTACACTCAATATATTTAAATATTATTTATCGTACTACTGCTGGTTTATTCTGATTTTGCCTTTGCCGACAGGTTTTACTATCTATAATTCCCTCCCTCATAACTAAATTATTTATCCTCAGTGCTTTAAAATATACTATCACAATAAAGATCTTTCACAGCATCCAAATTTAAATTTTTTTTTTTCAATGTCTTAACTTTTTCATTTCGGATTTCATCAACCTATCTGATTTTAAACATTTTTTTTTATATGTATAATATGACCCACGAAGAAACAGAAAAATTTTCAAGACATGTTATACTGGTGAAAATAATGGAAAAAAAAGTACATGTAAACAAAGATCTCTCTCTCTCTCTCTCTCTCTCTCTCTCTCTCTCTCTCTCTCTCTCTCTCTCTCTCTCTCTCTCTCTCTC
>JAAAKQ030192117.1:0-12029 GCA_010016005.3 Zanna intricata
GACTTCATCCATGCCATTCAAAGTTTCTCCTAAATCTTTTTTACTTTCTGCTAGAATTACTACATCGTCAGCAAATCGTAGCATCTTTATCTTTTCACCTTGCACCGTCACTCCGGTTCTAAATTGTTCTTTAATTTCTATATTTAATTTAATGTTTTTTTAATTTATATGTTCTTTAATTCGTAATATATATTAGAAAACAATGAAGCATTAAACTAGTAGTTATTACATTCAATAGAAAACTTATTTACTTTAAAAAAAGTTAATGTTTAAACACATCTTTATTTCTAGAGATTTCCAGACATCCTGGACGAGTACCCTGATTACTTTGTGCTTCTAAATTTTAGAGTTTTTATAATGGTATCAAACTCTGAGACAAAGTTTTTTTGTTCCATATATATAATGTATGTTCATATTCTGTTTAATTCTGTTTTACTTATAACACTCTTTATTCTATATTGTCTTTTTTAAACAGATGTTATATAAATAAACAATTTACGTACAATTGTTGGATTTACCGTGAATTCACTGAAATGAACCTGAAACTTTGGTAAAAGTAAATTAACAATTTTTTTGAAGCAAGTGATAGAAAAGTAAAAATTTTCTTAAAAAGGGTAAAACTATATTCTTAAATATAATTAAGCTTCATATGAATAATAAAGACTTCCTAACAATATATTGTTAGGGAACAAATACATATATATATATATATATATGTGTGTGAATATAAATAAAAAAATAATGATAGGCTTGTTAATAAAACTATTTAATACATTCTAAAAAACTATTAAAACTACTGAAATGTAAGCTTGTTGTTTGCTATGTTATCGTAGATAAACATATGTTTAACAAATCTAATTTGTTTTACGTTATTTATTTAATAAAGTTTGATAAACAGGACTTAGTGGAATGTTTTATACTAGTAAAATATTAAAACTGGAGAAGGTTACATTTTATCATCAAAGACAGTGCAATAACCAAGTACAATAAGAAGAAGGTCTCCTAGATCACAAGGTTAAGGAATTACACAACTTTAGTAAAACTAATAATCTTATATTACACTGAAATATTTTACCTAACAAACATTCAAAGATTTGACAAGGTCGGAAGAAGGAAAATTCATAGTCCAAACGTTACAGAAAAAGGTAACAGACTGAATTCTAACAAGATGTACTCAAATTAAGAAGATCTAGAAACAAAGATAACGAAAAGTATGTTAAATTTCTTGGAGCATCAGAATTGAACCAAAAAGATTAAATAAACAAATTTTTGACAAACTGTGGAACACAAAAAGCAAATCAATTTCGCTGAAAGAGATGGAAAATAACTTCCAAATTACAGGCTTGAAAGAAGTATTGCAACTGTTTAGATTAAGATAACTTCCCAAGAATAATTTACGTTATAAAAGTTCGTTTATTTATGAAAAATAAGGACAGGAAAAAATGAACAGATAACAAAAACAAAGCGATTCCGAGTAAACGAGAAATGTATGTAAGAGAAATGGAGTGATATTTGCGTGGCCCGAAGTCGGCCTTTTCGTATAAATTTAAAAAAAAAAAACCTTAAAAAAACAGAGTTTGCTTGCGAGTGTTTACTGATGTTATATATTATAAACAATACCTTAATTCTATGTTATTATAGATATTGTAGGAATATAATTGGTAATTGAAGTTGTTCTCTTTATTGTCGGTTTCACAGTCCGGTTTTACGACCGGTACATAGTCATTAAAATATCAGAAGTATAAAATTTGTCATTGCCACAGATATATTTACTATCAATTTTTAGATACACGTGTGATATGTATTTTACAATGCATTACATAGTATTTTATTTATATACTACAAAATTAAATAATTTAAAATGTCTTCTACTAAAATGTTTTATAGAAAATCCATGATATAAAATTTAGATATTGTATTAATCTCAGATTTTATTTTCTGCGTCTCAGAAATAAACTTTTACCTTAGTAATTTAAGTACAAATAAAATATTGAACACCCTATAGATACATCCAAATTGATCAGAAAATATCGAATAAGACTGCAGTTCTAATTCCAAGTAACTATCTACGCTGTATAGTAAAATTACTTTTTTTTTCTCTTTACTCAGATGATTGTTAATATTTATAAATTACGAACAATTCCCAATTCTGTGTGATGTTTTTTATATTCTGGAACTTCAGTATACTTCAGAAAAGATATGTTTCCATCATGAAAAAAAAAATAAAAATAATCTTTCCTATATTTTAAAATTGTAAGAAAAGTGGCTGAAAATACGAAAATTGCAATAACTGGAGACTTATTGATCTAATGGGAAGGGCAATGGCTTTTAAATTACTCGGAGAATTAAGTCGAACCTAATGAGGCATCAAAATGTTTCTTCAACTCTGAGTGGGTTATGAGGAAACATTGGTTTTCCAGTAGTATAACATCGTAAGAAAAATTCTGAAATGATGGCCGCAAAGCCCCCATAATATACTGATAAAATGTTCATTTTATAAACTACATCTGTCAAACAATTCTTTTTTTTTCTTTTCCGGAATTATTTTTAAAAAGTTTTATTTTAGGATTTATTAATTAAAGTTTCTGAACGTGTTGTTTTTTAAGCTGGTAATTTAAAATTTCATCTCAAAATATTATCTTTTCAAATTAATTCATTTTCAGACGTGCCACAAGTTTCAACTCACGTATTCATTCCATACGACAATCATAATTTAGATAATTTCTCTGCCAAATAACAATTACATTTTTTTATGCTGACAGTAATATTATTTTATATTATTTAGGAGATTTCCATGATGTTATCTTAGACTTATAAAATCATATTAATATATAACAGTAAAATCTCCTTATTTGCGGGGATTTGAGACCGTAAACATGCCACGAATACAGAAAGCCACGAATCATGGAACGGAACTAATACTAATTTAAGGAAGAATGGTTAGGTTCTATGTAAAATGAAAAAAAAAATTCAAGCGTACTTAAGAGCAATGTTATTGATGCTAAGCTTTTCTTGGATGTATGTGCGCGCATGTGTGTTTCGTGAATTTTAAAATGTTTGTGGAAAAATCTTGTAAATTACTTTTATTCATTTTTTTTTTTTCAGAACTGGGGATTGCAGATTAAGTTTGTACAGGAAAGCGATGAGGGAATGTATGAATGCCAAGTAACGACACATCCTCCAGCCAGTATATTTGTTGAGCTAAAAGTCATAGGTAAGTTTCATTAATTCTTCTATATAAACTCGTATTTATTTATTTAAATGTCTATAATTTAAATGTTTTATTATATTTTTACTGAACAAAAATTGTTCAATAACAAAATTGTTCAGTAATAGTTCAATTATTACTGTTAATATGGCATTTATTAATTCGTATATTTCTGGGATTATTTATTTTAACTTATTTAATCACTTTTAAACCATGCAACTTTATTTGATAATAGGAACTAGATTTATATGGTTTTTTTCTTTATTTCTATTTATACTTATTTTTTTAATCTGAACTATTATTTAAAAATAGAATAAGTTATATACATAATATCTTCATTTGAATTAAAATTAATTATCCCTTTTACATTTTTTATATAAAAACAATTATAAAGTAAAATTACACCCACAGATAATTATTGTTACGTGTAAAATATATTTATACGTTTAAAATAAAAATATCAAGTATAACTTTAAATTACCTTTGTATTTCAGAGTAGGTGTTACAATTATAGCTGTAAATTTATCTTTCCGTACAACTTTTCCTATGTAGGAAGTAAGATAATTAACAGTACTTTGTAACTTTCTATAAAAATCTGTAATAAAATAAATAAACAACAGTAATGCTATAAAAAATTAATATCATTTACGCATGAAAGAGAGTGCGTCCTTAAAATGTCAATAAAAATGTTAAGAATGTTTTTACATGCGTTTATGAATTCCAGATAAACTATTGATTGAACAGATTGGAAATACAGAGTGAAAAAGGACTTCATAAATTTAAAAAAATCGAAAAATTTATTAAGATAACTTATAGATTCAGTTAAGGTCTCATTTCATAGAAAAACATATGAAGTATCACCCAACATTCACTTGGGTACGACGTGGCTTCCATTTGTAATGCGACATATATCCCACCTGAAATCGATTTCATTCCAGTCTGTAACCAGCATCTCGGGGGTTACCTCTGCAGCTGCGGCGTTAATTCGAATTCTTAGCTCAACATGATCAGCAGGCAAATGCGATACATTGTGATTCGCTCCTCAGGAAAATCTGGTAAGGGAGGTGGCCATGCAATTGGATCTTCACGATCAATCCATGGAGCCGGGAATAGAGTATCAAGAAAATCTTGGATTTGTAGGAGATAGTGAGGTGGTGCCCCATCTTGATGTTAATATGGCGTCCATTTAGTCATCATCGTCTAACTAAGGAATTTAAAAATGTTGGGACGTGACAAGATAAACGATACCATTTATGATTACCCCCTTGAAGAAAACGGGTCGTAGTCTTTGTGTTCGTAGGGCTCAAAAGTTGACGAGAGTTTAATGCCAAAAGTAAATTGTATACCTACTAGGAAGATCTCTACTGTATGCTTTATGAAAACTACGTTGAATTGCAGTTTCTGACTGCAAATCGTGAAACCAAAACAAATAGCAAGCACGTTCCACACCAGTAAATGCATCCATTTTTAACAACCTGCCTCTAGCGCTGGTGACCGAATTTGGGACTAATGAATGCATGAGTCAAAACCTGAAATAAAATGAGACCTCAAACGAATCTGTAAGTTATCTACATAAAACTTTATATACGAATTTGTGAAGTCCTTTTTGAGTCACCCGGTACTTTTTAGTTGCTAAATCCACAGGTAAACACTAGTGCTCTGATTTCAGAGCATTGTGTATACATATTATTCTGTATAAAATAAACTCTGAAAAATCTTAATCATATAAAACTAAAAATAATAATAATTAAAATTAAAATTACTTGAAGTATCAATAACTGAAGTAAAAAGCAAGAAAAATAAATTGAATTTTGGCATGACCGTATAAAGCTAATGATAGTAATATAACCAAAATTTCCACTTTTCAATTATAAGCACAACTACAGATTATTCATAAAGCACAATTAATAAATAATTAACTAATTAACAGACACTTATTATATATTTAACTAAAGTAAATGTATAAATATTTTATATAAGGTAAAACACAGTATAAATAATTTATTTACAAAAATAAAATAGCATATAATAAAGATAACAAAATAATAAACAACTTATTGAATAAAATAATTAACATTCACGTTGTTATGTACAAAAAAATAAACATAATAGATTTTAAGTGAGACAACGGATGCGGCTGAAATGGCTCACCCCAGATAATACCGTTTCCACACTTCTCAGGAGTGGTCGACCTGAGATTGTACAAGACTACACTTCATTCACATTCATACACATCATCCTCATTCATCCTCTGAAGCAATACCTTACGATAGTTCCGGAGGCTAAACAGATAAATAGAGATAATACCGTTTAGTACATGCTCCAGGGTAGGAGAGAATGGAAGGCAGATGAGCAGCTGGTAGGAAGGATCCTGAGAGTAAAGGAAGAGGAGAGCAGACTCAGGCAAACGGCTGCCAAGAACTAACTGGAGGAAGAGAGTAGCCAGGGCTCACCACATCAGGAGTGCTAGCTATGCGATGTTTGGCATTATTTTTATTGTTTGTTTTTGTGTGTAGATTAGTGCTTGAGTAATATTTCTTGTGTAATTTGTGTGCTAAATTACTGAATGCCTGGGATCGAAACGTGGCGACGTTTAGGGCCAGGGAGGTAACTCTTCTATCTAGGGTGTTTTGATCCGTCCACACGCAAGAGTGGATGGGTCGGAATTCCCCGATGATGACACAAGAGACCCTCGAGGTATGTGAGGGACGCGGAAAATGAAAGTGAAGGCGATATGAAATGCACCCCTGAAACTTGTAAATTAGGGACAGGAAGGGTACACCTCAAAGGAGGGAAGCATCGGCATTCCAGAAGCTGGGAAGACCCCGGTGGGACAGCCTCAGATGGAGGCTAAGTCAGGGTGGATAGACTGCTGCCACGAAACTCCGCGGCGACTGAGTAATGCCTAACTGCGGGTTCGGTTGCTGTAGGAGTGTATATAAACGCAGAGAAAAAAATAAATAGATGTTAAGTAGATAAACTAAAGTAAAATCCAGATTATGACAAAAAAAGGAAAGTAAATAAATTACGTAAATTCAGACTGTAACTGCATTACAAGCTAAACAATTGCATTAAAAACTAGAAAACAACTTGATACCTAACAACAAAAATTATTTTATCAATAGTTTTATAGAAACTTTTAAAATTGGAAATTGTATTTCTTAAATAAAATGAAAAGCTTATAGTTTTTTAAGTTATAAACGATAAATTTGTTGTAATTTAACAGAGTACTTAATAAATTAACGTAAAAAATAACTTGCATTAATCTATTATATTCTTTAAGTTAATTATTTCAACTGATACTTTTTATTACGTACTTAAGCAGAATTTTATACCCTTCAAAAGATGTTTTTAATCTATAAAAAATAATTTACATTAAAAATTACATTTACTACCTCTTTCAGTTTTTAGTTTCTTAAATCTGTTTTTCTTTATTAATATTTTTGGTTCTCTCCAATTATCTGACAAGAAATACATTTATTTGCAGTATAAATATAATTATTTTGTTGTTATTACTTAATCATGATTATAATGTTGTTTTTTATTAATATAATATATATTTTGAGTAATATTAAGAAAATTCAAAGCGATTAACTTTATACATTCTGTCTGCGTAACGTTTTGTCTATGCGTGTAACAATATACGAACGCTATTTCTTCTTGTTTTGCTGTATAGGTATCTCCAAGTTTTTACCACTGATAGAATATTTAATAAACTGTTTAACTTTTAACAGTTTTATAGTGTACGTACCCGATAATCCGATTTGAACTTTATTCGCCGAGTTGAACAAATGAAAGATGAAAATAACGAGATTAAATTGTTGCAATGGTATAATAATTTACATTATTATTACGGACATGATATGATTTTATAAACTGCGTCATGGTGTCAATGGGCATGCATGGGAAGTGGATGTAATGAATTTCAGGAGTTAAGGCAGGGTACCTTCCTCACCAATTCAATTATTTTTCCGTTTAATATTCTTTTATTATATACTACGAGATACTAGGGTAGACTGAGCGAATTATAAGCGAGAAGTTTGTGCGTGTGCATTTCATGTTAAATAATAACGCAATGATCGGTTTCCACGGATTAAATGCTGAAATAGATGAGTCATGCTGAAATAGATGAGTCTTATTTTACAATAAACACAATTCTTGGTTTATGCTGCCTTAGAATAGTTGTTCCAGGAAAGTTTTAGGAAGAATACAGGTGCGAATCCCCACCAAAAATCTCTACAGCACACGTTTGTGGACGAAGATATAATGCAATATAATAAGCCTATAATATTTTTACGATCATAAGTTGGAAACTGTCTCCACCAAAAACAAAAAAGTAATCAATTGTAATGCAATATCCACAAAAAGTGAAAGTACAAAGTTTTTGCACAAAAAATAACATTCTGTATCCAACACATATTAAATGAGGAGGTTGAAATTTTAGTTAGTTCTATACTTATCTATTTATAGGTGATTTACTAAAAAAAAAAAAAATACGGAAAAAATGCGTGTGTAAGGATCCAGCCGTTTCTCAAACGTGAATCAACAAGAAAAAAAATTCATTGAAGAATTAAAAATTAATCGTGTGAGTTTGTTTAAAAGTTTTTTTACAAATCTTTTGAATCTAAAATTTAATCTAAATCTAAAATTTCGAACATCTGTTGAATAAAATTGACTGAGCGTCGCTAAACATGACATAAACTAACAGAAGATGTGTTTCAATGTAAGTGAGACACTCGCAATACCACAGAGATACCTTAACTACTGGAGAATGTTTTTGCAAGCTTTATGACTTTTTTTCCATGTCTGAAAAATTGGTATCTTGTATTGTTCCAGAAGTGTATCGTTTTTTTTATCCCTGGTTGAAAGAAATAGGAGAAGTAAATATATAATTAAATTATTCCTTTCTATTTATTATTCCTTAACACCATTAAAATAAGATCGTCTGTATGCTAGTTGACTAACTTGGACAGAATTAACGTAAAAAAAAAAAAATAAATAAATAAATGACAGAAGTAAAATAATATGTCAATTTTCATTTTAAATTAATCAATATAATTAAAGAACTTTGTTTAAAATTTCCTAACTAAGATAGTAGAATAAAATAAGTATACAATATTTCAATAAATTGTAGTCGCTAAAAAAAAAAATAAATAAAACTATTTTCAGTGGTGAAAAAAAGTAGCGCACAAACGTTTACGATCTGGTGCAGAATCTAAACTGACAGATGAAAATTGTACCAGGTCAGATACATACCAGGTCATCGAATTCACTGGACTGAAAACTGTGCGCATAATTTTTTCTCATAGTTTGTGCGCTGTCTGTTTGAATACGCAAACATTTGTGCGTGTTCATAAAGTGCGATATATCGGAAGAAATATTTTGTACTCGTACTACGACGCACAGTGTCTAGCATTTTGCGGTAGATCACTAGTTTAAGGTTTAATTTTTAGTTACAGTAGAATACAGAGCCTCTGAATTTATAATACTTATCATTTACCAAAGTATCGACTGAAGACCTCAATTATTTTCGACCAATGGAAGGCACATCGGAAATCAGTAATGTATCGGCCAATTTCGTAAGCCGAACTGTTGAACAGTACTAAAAATTATGTCAGACCTAAAACTTTTCATACATAAATGATAGAGCACGTGGAGATGGGTTGAAAGACTCAATAACGTTGTGTGCTGCACAGAGCACCCGTTGACCCGTATCTGATTGGAGTTTATGTGGTGGCACCGAAATTTCGATGACAGTTTATTGAACAAATACTAACAGACGTAGTAAAGTATTGACTTTCACAATAAAGGTAAGTAGGTGATGATTCACTGGATTTATAAAGAATTATGAAATTAATTAATGAAGTAACAAGAAAATGAAAAATACAGTCAAACCGAAATCATTTCATGACACATAATCGAATAAATCCATCGAGATCTATCAAAGGTTGACGAAAATAGCAGAAAAAGCAAAAAAAAAAAAAAATTAAACAAAATAGTAATTTTGTTGTATAGCTGGCATGCAGTTCAAATAAAGCTTAAAGCGTAAAGCTTTAAAGCATAAAGTTTTTTATTAAGTATTGTTTGCTATTTTTTTTTTTCAAAGGTTTGAAATAATAATTGCTCAAATTCAGGTGTTTTTAGATGCTTGTTTTGTAATTCTTATAAATATTAAGGTCGAGAATGATTATATTTGCAGTTTTATGTTCTCCTTAAACATTAAAATTTCTCTTCTACCTTTGCAGAACTATTCTTTGCTATCTGTTTGGTTAAATTAAAAAGTAACTAACAGTTGCTGAAAGTAAGAAATGCACAGACGTGGCTGGCATTAGTGGAATCAAAGGGCATAATTATTTTTATCATACAATAAAAATATTTAACCCATTTTACTGCTCGCAGGTAGGAATTCTGAACTATTTCTATTTTACTAAGCAGTTAAAAAAAAAAAAAAATTAAAAAATATGCAAAATAACGAAAGTTTTTGTTTTGTTACAACTTTTCTGGAATGGTTTTTCTGGTAACAATATCTAAAAGCATTAATAAATTTAAAATTAATTTTAGAAAATCAATGGATATTGATAGTATTATATTGCCAGTAAGAAAATACGTATCGGAAAGATTTAATAAAACGTAAGTTAAGATTTGAAATTGTATTCTACCTTTTTCCTATTAAAAAAAAAAAAAAACCTATCTTTATTATAGCTGTAAGAGACGCAAATGAGAAGGTTTCTACTTGTATTCAGAGATTTTAAGATTGAAATTGAATAGAGAACCTACCGTAGCCAGCTACCATATTTAACAACCAAAATACAAAAACCGACTGTTTTTATTTAAACATCATGAAATTAAAAAATATATTTCTTATATAAATTTTAATTTAAGAAAATCATTTTATCTAATAATACATATGGTTGTTTTTTTATTTTAAACTTTAAGTTTAAAATATTAATTTCCAATTAACTGTAATTTTTTTAATTAAATGTAATAATATAAATAACCAAACAGAACTGTTTATTTTTTTGAATAAGGTAGAAAAGTTAGATTTTTAAATTTTAAATTCAAAAGAAAATTTATAACAGATTTAAAAATTCACATTAAACAGATCTTTATGCGTACGTATTAAGGAAATTAAAATATGCACTATACCCAAAACAATGGATGCAGGAAAATTGAGTCGCGTATCACGTGTCTTGTTAGTACGCTCTTCTTTGTAAGCTTATTGTTCCTCCTTTCCCTTAATTATGAACTGAAATAATCAATATTTCTCATTTCATGTTGGTAGAGTCCAATTGTAAGTTTTATCTGCAGTAGAGGTTGATTACGTCGTATCTTCTTTAGATTAAAATAAAGAGATTGAAATTGGCAATAAGTGGAGGTATATTGTATCATAATATTCCTGTACTGTGTATCGATTTGTGTTGTACTTCTATTTTAAAATTGTGAAACCATTTCATTTTTCTTGATAATTATTATCCGAATTACGTTTAGGGTTATATCACTGAATATAATTATTGATATAGTTTTTGTAAGATGATTTCTTCCCTATTCTGATTTCTTTCATCCTTAATTTTTTCATATATTGATTACATTTTTCTGAATTATTGAATTATTTTTATTCTTGATTTCTTTTGAAGAACGCTTCGTTTTAATGCTTATATTTCACCACATTATCAGTTATAAATTATATAATTATTGTTTATTATATTAAAATTATATTATTTATGTAGAGCATCAAAATTTTAATAATTAATGAATGAGTATTAATAAATTTTTTTTTTAAATTAAATTAATTTGTTAATTTCTCGAAAATGGTACCGCTGATTTGTTAATTAATTAAATAATATTAATAATTAAAAAGTCAACTTAACAGTACATTGAGATAAACCTTAGATCCTACTGCCCGCTCCTAACAGTATACTGAAAGAATATTTATGTATTCTGGTGAATTAAAATGAAATAAAAAGTAACCACGTTATCAAGGAGATAATTATTACATTAAATTATTATTTCTTTATATTTATATTTAGTATACTCTTAATAATATATGATCTTTAAACAATTTTTGTTCATTAATTAAATTTTTATTATTACAATAAATATGATATTTCTCTAAATTAGAAGTATTTTTAAGAAATAAGTAAGATTTTCATGAAATTATTATGGTTGTATGTATGACAGTGTTTTATTATATATATGGCAAAATTGGAGTTTTCTGGTTTGTTATTTTTAATGCTACTTATGTGCTCTTAGCATCAATGGAGAATTTGCGGTTGGTCATACCCTCGTATATCATGTCGTAATCCTCACTAACAAGTTTTTGCATTTTAACTTATAATTTAATTTTTGACTTAGACTCCTTATGATGGCTTTCAAGTAAGCCGAAGGATCTAGGATTTATCTCAATGTGCTGGTATCTTGAATTTTTATTTATTAATATTATTTAATTAATTGGTTGTTAACAAAATTAAGTAACAATAATAATAATAATAGTTATTTCGAAATTATGAATATCATTAATTTTTTGAAATAATTTTACTGAAAATTTTATATTTTTTAAGTGTTTCTCAATTTCCTCTCTTCATAAGATTTTCTAGCTAGAAAATTAAAACTACTCTTCTATTTCGCTGGCATCATAAGCTCTAGAGCTATGCTTTAAAAAGGAAAGTATGGTAAAAACATGGAATATGGGTTTTCTTACATTTCCCGACTTTTCATGACTGGATAAACCGATTTTCATGAAATTTGGACCCCGACGGGGAGTCTTATTCTTTAAGACTTTGGGGTTTGGCGTCCCCACGGCCCTAGCCTCTGCAGCTTTTCT
>JAAAKQ030192128.1:10425-29662 GCA_010016005.3 Zanna intricata
AATTGCTATTTCTGAGAATGTCTGACATAATTTCTAACAAGAAAGATTTTTGTATTAATACAAAAGATTTTTGTATTTTCTCTTTGTATAGGAACAGCTTCAAAATTTGTTGACTGTTGTAATAAAATGTTGTAAATGTACAGTATAAAAAATTATGCACATTTTTATGCAAAAGATACAAAAAAATTCAAGTAATTTAATTCTGCTTTTAATTAATCTACTTCAATGATTGCTGAATTTCAATTTAAATTTTGTGATAAATATAAATGTATGTATCTTTAACTAATATACAAGAAGTAAAAAGAGTGGAATTTAATGATAATTGTTTAAGTCATAATTAACACTTGAGATAATTTTTATCTCAATATAGCACTATAAAATAAGTTATTATTATTAGTTTGTTAGACTTTAAAGTATCTGAGTTATTTGGAGATAATCCTTAAGTTTTAATATAGTGAACTTTGTGATTAAACACAGAATTAATGGTAATGTAATATATAAAATTTATTTTAAAGTTATTAATACTTTCTTGATTGTATAATCATAAAGTAGTTTAAAAAGTAATAGCTAGCTAGTAGTCGGACAATGTTGGTAACTGTATAACTTTGGTGATCATATGCAATTTGGATTTTGATAAATTTTGTTACACTACTTATTTAATATTTATTTATACTTGGAAATAAATAATGATCATTATTGTTTTGTTAACCTCAATGAAATGTTGAGTAGACAACTAACAGTATGACTTGAAGGATAAGTTTAAAGTAATGAATGAATGAATGTCATTTCACAGGAAGATTATTTTTGAAAAATTTCTAACATTTATACGGCTCACTTTGTTGTTCATTCTAGTTTTTTACTAGTATATTCTAAGTAGACAAAATTACAAAGTAAAGACTAATACAAAAAATATTATAGAAAGTGGATCTTGTCAGTTAGTTTTATTACTCTATGTTGAACGGTAAACTGTAGCTTGGTAAATTTTATATTTATTAAATATTAAAAGATTCATCATCAAATTAATGAAACTATTTCTTTAGAAAAGTTCCTTTTGGAATTCATTATTTGTTTCTCCTTCAGTGGATTATAATTTTTATGTCATTATCACTGTTTTAAAATTGTTGAGAAATTGCTTACTTACATAACTGACTAATGCTTTCAGTCTATATTATGTTTGCTTATTTAGTTAAGTTTTTGATAGATTTACTGCATTTGTAAATTTCATATTAATAAAGTGCTCTAACAACATGGTTTTAAGTAATATTTGTAAAATCTGCTTGTCTTAGTTAATGTATTTATAAATTTGTCCTGTTGGTGTGAGGTGATTTGCAAATATGATTCTTTGTTGTGTGTAGTGCCTGAATATGAATTAATATATGTCCAGTCATTCGTTTGTACTATTAAGTGAAATCATTTAAGTTTTATTTGTGTATTCCTGAATCGCTTTATTTGTCAGTATGCGTTTATCTGAGAAAAAGGTAAACTATTCTACATAAAAGGTTCAGCTTTCTCAGGAATTATAGAATGAGAATAATCAAAACAATTCATGATAAATTAAGTCACTGAAGAATTTAATGATTGTAATCTGTGATTAAGATGTCATGTATTGTCAGATGAGATTACTGTTTAAGTATGAAAGCAGTATGACATTGGTATTTTGGTATTAATGTAGATGTGTTTCGCCGACATGAAGTTACAGTAAACTTAATAGTAGTGTACTTAGTAAAGCATTAGTAAGCAATAAAGTAACTTAGTAGTAGCAGAAGTAGTAGTAGTATTCTGCATTTACCTAAATCCAATGGTAAATCTGAGTGAACTAATTGTACCTTAACTAAAAAGATCTGAGCACTTCAAGATAATTCAGCGCTTAGTAAGGAGATGTGAACCAAAGCAACCCATATTGCTTCTTATATGCTGTAAATTTTATAGTATAAGAATACAATCAAGTAAAAATTAAAATCATGTTGCATTTTATCATATCTTTTTATTTTATGAAGTAAAAAAATTTTTCTTGATAGTTAAATTTATCAGCTAAATGGCAGACTGTCTAGCGAGTTGGCATAGTGATAATCCTAGCAGCATTTAGTTCAACTAGTGTCGGTTCGTTTCCCAGCAAGGATCTTTTCACTTATAATCACTTTTTACTCAGGATCACTTTTTCACCCATAATTTCATCTTCCTTATTACAATTTGTACAGATTGTATATCTTAGATGATAATAATTAATTAATTAAAAATAAAATGTACACATTTACCTACCTACAAACGTAAAATTAAATTGGGTGCGTGCATCTACGGTGCGTGGCGAGATTTAAACGTGACAACGTCTTCTCGGACTTAGTGTTTGAAACAATTACTGTTTCATGTATAATTGCTGTTTCACTGTATAATTGCAGTTCGCAATTATCAAACAAAATAAATTGAACGTCTTTGTAATATTTCTTTTTAAAGAGTTCATAAATTTTTGATAATATTTACAACTTTATACATTATGAATAATAATTTATGGTCAAATTGTTATGTTTTAGCAAATTTGTCCGCACAAATTCACTTCAAACAGTTCACGACAACAAACAATCAACTTTACACGCGTCAAACTTCGCTCACGTGTCCTCAACCGGGAATGTTACGAACCGAAACGAAGACATGCGACAGTAACCGAGCGTTCGAATGAGCGAGCCAGCTCCGAGCGCGTTCGAGCGCACTCTGATCAACAGAGGCCCGAATATGCACGAAGCCGCCCGAAGCCCGCGTTACGGCTTCGGGTAACGGACACGATTTCGGTGAATGCCTCCCAGACATGCAACAGTAACCGAGCGTTCGTTGCGCGAGCCAGCTCCGAGGGCGTTCGAGCACACTCCGATCAACAGAGGCCCGAACATGTACAACCCCGCGTTACGGATTCGGGTAACGGACGCGATTTCGATGAATGCCTCCCAGCTCTCACAGATTTTTGTCACGTCAAAAAGCTTTTTTAACATGAATATACTTTTTATTAAAAAAATTCTTTATAACACTTTTGCTAGCTTTATGATAATCAAGAGTTTTCTGATGTTAGCTAAATTAATAAATATATTATTTGTAATATTAGCCTATTCTAATGAATTTAACATTATTCATATTAAATATTAAAAAAAATTATGAAATTGTATCAATAAAAACATTCTTAATGTATTTTACTTTAATAAGAAGCTGATTAATGTAAATATTTTTTTAAAGATAAAACTATATGTTTTTAAAAAAATAAAGTTTAGATGAGTTATAATAAAAATTGTTTATAAAACATCTCTTTTTATGTTAATTCATTGCAGTAAGAATAAATAAATAAAATTTTAACAAACAATTATTTTAGAGCCAAGTTTATCTTAAAGAATATTTCAGTGTGCCAAACAACTAGTTGTTATTATGCCCACAGAATTAGCAGGTAATCATCTTTTAGCTTATATATGTCTCAGGTTAATCAGAGGAAGTTTTATAACTACAGGTGGGAGAATTCCCGTTACACTAATTATGAAATTATTAGGGTAGTTGAAACTTACCTTTTGTTGATCTAAAACGTCTGTGGGTTCCACCATGTTCAAAACACAGCTCTATGATTCTCCATGTTCAGTTGTTTGTCCGTAACAACATATCAGGGGTGATCTTTTGAAATGCTGGCCAAACAATGTGTTGAGGCTGCTTGTTGTTGATGTATCTGTGTTTTCAGACCTTCTTTTATAAAACTCTAGAGTAAATTGTCAGGTGTGGTGAATTCAGGGCTTTTTGTTGGCAAGGCGATGGATCCAGTAACTCTTCTGATTCTTCTCTTTTGTTGTTATCTCTGGAAGCAATCACTCCTTGATCATTCTCAGATAGCTGTGTTGATTAACTGTATCATTGGAAAAATAAAAACCAAGTGCTTATCATCCCAGTCCAAATCATAACATGAGGCGGATAGTGTTTGATTTCCTAAAAAAAACTGAGGATTTTCTTTCATCCAGAAAAAAAAGTTTCAGTAATAATTTTTAATTTAGGTGCATTCCCAATTTTGTACAATATGTCATAATCAGACTTCCAACGGCTTGTTTACTACCTAAAACTACCTTCTTGTTTTTGTTAGTTTTTATCCATTCTTCCTTGGACAGGAGCCATAGTTATTGTTGTAGCTGCTACTTTGATTTTTAGTCTCTGGTCGTTTGATGCGTCAGGAGTTCCTGTGTTTTTTGTGTCAGAAACTTCAGCCAGCGGTCGTGTACCTTCCTCTAGTCACGAGCTTACCTGAATTTAGACTGCAGCCACAGTTGGCATCATTTCATTATATATGAAATGATGCTAAGGTGAAGTCGTTGAAAAGCGGAGTCACGATGTTGTTCTACATGTACGTACGTCAACGGTACAAGATCAAAGAGTACGAGGTCAGAGGTAAACTGCCAGCTTTCCATGGTTGGAAAAAGTTTTTCGTTGGTGACAGCAAATCCGCCGCTCTGTGCAGGAAGTCTTTAGATAATGTTTTCATACGCCAGGCTTGTCGTCGTTAAGCTTATTGTGAATGGCTTGGACCATGTTGTTGTTAGTTTCAATATAGAGATTCCACTGAACAGAATTTTGAAAGATGGAATAGAATTCTTAGACTAGTAAGTAGGTTGTCCGATTTTTATAGGTGCTGATGCGAATGGCAAATCAATCGCTTCTTTCGCACAGTGGGATCACGAATGATAGCGGCGAATTGATCGAAGGTTTCATCGTGCAGCATAACTTTCATATTTTCAATGTTGCTGGTGAGTTGGCTTCCAGCGCCGGCACGGTTGAAGGGTGGAAAGCCTTCCATGGTATCAACAACGATGTTACTATTAGTAAGGATTTCCTTAGTAGGATTCAGAAGCGATCTGTAGTCAATGATTGCGCGAGTGATCACCGCGCAATAGGGGTACGTCCCTTTCAGCAGGGGCGCTTCCTGCACTGGCGGGAGATTGATTTAAGTTTTTTTTTAATATTCTTGCGGCTAGCTTTAGAGTTTCTGCTCGAAGTTAAAGGAGCTGGCAGAGGGTTTTTTTTCTGCGGTAGTTGAAGCCGCTGACTGTTCCATTCCCCGAGGTACGGTCGAAAGAGATAGTTGCTGGTTGGTGGACTTGGAACTTGATCGATCGCGATGAAGCGGACTGCGGGCTGGCTCAGGAGAGCTGCAAGCATGAGGATGATCCTCATCGGCGTGCAGCCCTGCTTGCGGACTATCGTTGGAAAAGAACCAAGTATTTTCAAAGGTTAAGATTCTAAGCGTGATTCCTGGCGCTCTTTTTTACAAGAGCAGGTAAATAAGGACCCTTGGGCAAGAAGAAAAAATCTGAATTGGAAAAAAGAAGAAAAAATGTCGGCTCTCTCAACCCAGGATGGAGTTGTAATAGATAAAGATCGTGTTCTCAATCTTCTGACGAATGAACTGCTTCCTAATGTTACCGAGGTTGATGAGACCTAATATCGTTGACGTATCCGAAGAGAATCAGTCTTTGGAGATTACTGAGGTGGAGGTCCGTCAAGTAATCTGTATTCTGACTAGGAATAAAGCCCCAGGATATGATTTGTATCACGGTGGATCTTCTTGTTTACACTTTGGCAGTGATTCTTGGTCCCCTTACCAGAATTTTTAACTGGATAGTTTTGCTGGATATTTCCCAGCTTGTTGGAAATGTGGGAAGTTGAAATTGTTTGTGGTGACAAGGACCTCACTATAAGTTCTTACCGGCCTCTGAGCTCTTGTCTGTTGTAGGTAAGGTTTTCTAGAAGGTTCTGTACCTCCGCATTAATAGTAGATTAACTTCCAATAATTTGCTAATGGACGACCCAGGTAAGGAAACAGAGGACATTATTCTTTCGGTGATAGATATAGCTTCGGCCAGCGATTGGAAATATGTACTTTGTATTTTCTTGGACATATCCTGGTCCTTCAATAAGTTACGGTGACCCTCTACATTTATTCCACTGCAGCGTTTGCATGCAAAATGAGATAGAGACTGTCAAAATATTTCAACAACAGAACCGTCGCTCTTCGTGACGGCGGTTTGGAAGTAAGAAAGACCCTGAGAAAAGATTGTCCACAGGACAGTGAACTAGATTCCCTTGTCTGGATCGTCGAATTCGACTCTGTGCGGTTGAGGTTGCCCGTTGGTTGCCACATCGTCACTTATGTTGACGATGGATCACTGCTGGTCGAAGGAAACTCGCGTAGAAATCCAAGCGATATAGGCATGTAAGGTTCTAAGGTTATGCAGTCTTCAACATAAGATGGTTTTCAGCACGGAGAAGACAAATATGATGTTTACCTGTTTAGCCGCAAATAGTGATCAGCGGCCTTCCTATTAGGTATGTCACCGGTCAGAAATATCTGGGTATAACCTTGATGAGAAACTTCAATTTAAGGAGCACGTTCAATTTGTCGCCAGGAACTGTCGACTGTAAATATGTTTTGGCTATTTTATTGACATAGAGGTAGGATTTCCTTCCTTGTGTTAGGGTTCTGCCCTCTATTAGTTTGAACGGCGCAATGTTCCCGAAGCCCTACCGAAGAGCCCCGAAGGGCCGTGGTGCGGGACTATTTGCCCAACCGTACGGCTCTGTTTAAAGATGCGCGCCTAGTTGTGGAAAAATCCGTAACCAGGAGAAGCCCGCAGGTTCCGTTCTGGTCCCCTACTGTGGAACCTGGTTTTCGATGGATTTCTGGGATTGGCATTCTCAAAAGAGGTCACGGCCCTGACTTTCGCCAATGACTGTCTGCTTTTAGTTAGTGGTAATTCACGATTACAGCTGGAGGAAAGAGCGCAGGTGCCGTTGTAAACCACAGAGAGCTGGATGTACAATCAAAATTTAAAGACTTCTGTGCCCAAAATCAAGTATATGCTTCTCAAGGGTGGAGAGAAATTATCGTACAGTTGAAATCTCACATTAAATATAAAGACTGTAATAAGCCGAGTGAGCGTTCGTAAGAACCTAGATGTTTTGTTTGACGAGAAGCTGCTGTTTAGCGACCATATTAAGTAGCAGCGGACACTGTCTCTATGATGCACAAGCTTAGGATGATTGCTAGAAGGACTATTGGCTGTCGGACCGTCAACTGCACATGGTATACCGAGGTGTCTTTGAAAGCATAACCCCTTACGCGACGCTCATCTGGACGCAAAGATTGAGCAGAAATAGTGCACTTATTCAAAATTTAAAGAGTGCCCAGCGCAGAGCCTTAATTGTATGCTCTGGTATTTTTAAAATAACTTCTTACAAGGCTATTACCGTATTGGGAAAGGGTCTCCTAATCGATTTAGTGGTGAAAGTTCGGGCAGCTATGTGGAGATTGCGAAGAAGTCAGGTGGCCGAGGTATTTTTGATGCGGTTTCGGACCGGAGCGGTACTTCTGCAGTGATCACAATGCACCGGATCCAAATTTCGTACAGCCACCCATCTCCCGTCTAAGAAAGAGTCTTCTTCAGAGCATGGAAAAAGCCTGCTTCCAGAGATGGAAGCATGGCAACAAAACTGGGACACCTCGACTAAGGGACAATTCTTGTATAAATTTATACAGGATTTGGGGGGATGGTACGCCTGAAGTTCATTTTTACGGGCAATGGGTGCCCAGGTGCTCATCAGCCATGTTAATTTGAAGCAGTATCTGTCTAGGTTCCACCTGGCAACTGATGAGCTGTGTGTCTGCCGGGAGGTCCAGTCAAGCGAACACATGATGTTCGACCCTCCCACTCTTGGGGGGCCAGAGATCAGGCCAACCTGGAACTTAGAGGTCAAGGGGAAAATTGGCCACCCACAAACGGCAGCGAGTCAATGGGGCGAGAGTCGCATTGTCGGACTGTGTGGGAGTTCCTTGATGCGGTTGCTGTGCTCAAACGGCGTCAGTAGTTTTCTAAGGAAAAAGACTCCTCTCGCGCTGCTGTAAGAAGCTACCAGATACGGCTGGGCATTAGTCAGTTACAGCTCCAAGCACTGTAAATGGTGGACAGGCACCATTTGCTGGTTGCTGGCATTCAGCGACCTATTCCAAGCAGCGAATTGCTATCTTTTAACGATATATTTTATTATTGACTTAATCATATACTTTAGTATAGATGGGGTGCATCTAAACAATTTAGTTGTAATATATGACAAGCGAATCGCGGAACACAAAAGCGTTTGGTATTTTTCACCACGCTTATTCCATTCACGCAATTAGGTTAGTTTTAGTGAGTTAAATAGGATATTATTCTCTTAACTGTTCGAGGTTCAGTAGCACTTCGTGGCACAGTAAAATTCGGACTTATGCTTTAGGGAGACCGAATGGGGTGGCGGCGGGAGAAATGTCAGTAAACCACTAGCCGCAAGGAATAAACACTTTCTTTGGTGTTCGTAGAGTAATTCATCCCTAGAATTTTTTTACCATGCATATTCTGTACAAAGGTGTCTGTGAGGCAATAATATTGTACACTGCATCTGCCTGACTCATTGTATGTAATTTCAAGGCCAAGGACGTTCTATTACAAGCCCAGCTTCTTTTGTTAGCGGTTGTCGGGGGCTACAGAATTGTCTCGCAAGAGGCAGTTTCTATAATCCTACGCACAAAACCAAGTGATATCATAACTATGGAACATAGCAAGCGTTATACTTCTAAGAAGGAGAGCATTGTTACTTCAGGGCGTGTACAAGAGATTGGAGACCAAGGTTTTGAATCTTGGCAAGTTAGGTGGAACATATCTTCTACTAATCGATACACATAAGATATATTCCCAGATGTAAAAAGTTTGCAAGTGATTGGTTGGGTCTCCCCCAATTGTTATATCATGCAATTTCTGCTGGGACATGGTGTCTTTAGGAGCAGTTTGGCTAGGTTTGGTCTGGTTGATTCGGGTCTATGCCCGGAGTGTAAGGTCAATGATACTGTGGATTATGTGCTTTACCTTTGTCTTCAGTTCGAGGCAGAACATACCTAGAGTCATTAAGGAGCTTGAGAGAGTAAATTGGAAGACTCGCAAAGAATGGACCACTGTGTCTGGCTTCCTCCAATTTCTTGCTTAGTGCAGATCAGCTGAGAGTATGTAAGTAGAGTGGTACCCTGGGGTAGCTAGGCCTCAACCTGGACAGTTGATTGGCTGGAGGTAGCATCAAGCCTTAGTTATTTGAAATCATAAATTGAGTAGCAGAATCGCTTTTGGCGGGATGGCAACTGTACTACCAAGAGTGTGGTGTTCCATAAGGCCGAGAGGTGTAACGCCATCTTGATGAGGGCAATTTATGAGATAAATAGCAATATAGCTTGGATACTACTCTGTTTTCATTTATGGCTCATGCAGGATTTTAATAGCAATTGGAGTAGTTGCATATTTATTGGTGGTTACTGGGGTACAACTCTGTCTGTGGGATACTGTTCCTTATCTTGGGTAATTATACAAAAGCTATTCTAAAGGCTGAGTTGTTCATTAGGTAATGCTGATGCTCCTATTATAAAAAATCAGGCCTGTTCACATGATTTCATTTTACTTTGAAACCTGTTATGACATTGAAAATTAAGAATTCTATTGGCGTTTAGTTTATTTGGTTGTAAACCTTTAAATAAATATAATTTAATTTGAGTAAAATAGTTTTCATATTTGTAAATCAGTTTTCTGATTGTTTACTATTAATTTATTTATTGTCAGACCATGGAAAGCACATGCATAAAGGACTGTCAGAATATACAGAAGAGAAAAATCAAAGGAGATAAAAGTGTTGAACTGTTTTAATCCTTCTTGGAAGTTAGAGGTATAGTTACAATTCAGTTTTATTGAATGAAGGTAGATGTTTTACTATTGATCACAGATAGTAGCAAATATTATGAAGCTTTTTATTATTAATGAGATGTGATTGGTACTCATTAGGTTCATTTAGTTATAATTATGTAATAGCTATAGCAGAGCTACAGCCAAACCTAGATCTTCTGAAACTGAGATCATTTAAACAGCTGAGGTGATGTTTACCATATTTCATTCATAAGCTAGTATGTTAATGAAAATATCTTTAATATTTACTGAAGAACGAGTGTTATAATTGTCTAGGAATTTTTGACCAGTAAACAAGTGTGCATCTCAATCCATTCATTCTGTTATCTCCCTGTGATTATTAATTTTTTTTTTAAATTAAAGTTTCTGTTGAAAATATTGTTCATTTTTTTTTCTTTTTATACCTCCGGAACCACCATTAGGTTATATCTTCAGAGGATGAGATGAGTGACTTGTAGTGTGTGTGAAAATGCCATGCCTGATCGGGATTTGAACCTAGAACCTCTGGATGAAAGGCCAAGATGCTACCACTTGCGCCATGAAGGCTGGCAAAAAAAATTATTGTTGATGTTGAAGACATCTGAAGGAATGCAAAATCGAGTTTCTTCCATACAAATTAAGACTAGCACATATCATTCTAATCATTGCTAAACCGTTAAATAGATATGGCAGATCTAAAGCCAAACTGTAAAATGCATTTTGGAACAAACACAGATTCTAACATGGTAAACATGGTATTTAGCTGTGATAAAATGTAAATTGAATTGTCAGAAGAAAAATTTTACAATGGAGATAAATAGAAAAAGAATTATGTAAAGTTAAAGTTTCAAGATACAGGAATATGTTTGGGAAATTACTGCAGAATGTGGTATTGTAATGTCATGAATTAAAGAATGTCCAAAATTATAATAGAATAAAAATCAAATATTGTTGGAAGCATGCAGATAAATTTAAAAAAGGAAATAAATTTATTACAGAAGAGGAGATATAAAGTAGAATGCTAAGATAATAAGGACCATAAGAACATTAATATGAATAGATAAAAAATAATTTGAACAAATCGCAAAAAAAACAATGAAAGGTGGAAACTATTTAAGATACTTTAAGTAAAAATAAAAGAAACTACAAAACAGTAAAGTAAAGTTAGGTGGTAGGAGACATTGGTGAGGTAGAAAAAATATAAATACTGGGAAGGTAGAAAAATAAGATATTTTTAGGAAAATAAAGCCAAAATATATTAGTGTAAGAAGTATGGGTAGAATAGCATTATTATAGATAACCTTAATCAAATTTCTCATTTGGGTACCCACAAAAATTCTTCTTCTTCTTTGATTTTACTCGTATCATCACTAACCAAAGGAAGTTTTTTTCAAATAATGAAATCCAACATAATTTTTATCCATTGCCTTAACAAATTTTTTGTAACACCCTAATTTTAAATGGATGGAGGTAGAAGAATCATTTTCAAGTTAACTAGTGGGAGATGTAAAACGATTTTCTGTTCAGGCGTAAATAGTCCATGCACTGGCCATTCATTCCTAGTGAAATTCATTCCCTGCAGTTCCATTTGCACAAAAGGCAACAAAATTTAGTGTAGCAAAGCTGCTAATCTATTAAAAATGTTATAAGTTTTAAATCACTACATGTAATTCAACAGTATTCATGCTGAATTTTTTCCATCGAATTTTCATATTGTCATATGTTTCTTTCATGTTAGTTGGCTAAGGTGATTGCACAGAAGGAAATTTATTGCCATATAACACCATTTTACTGTGGTGTTATTTATCTTTATATCAGACAGATAATGTTATTATTTTATTTAGAAAAACAAAGTTCTTTACGATGCTAGTTAAATTCATGTAATTTAATTACATCATTATTAACATTATGACAAAATATTATTGATGTTGTAACATCAATTTCCAGAAATTACCTCATAAAAATCATTAGCATTATCTATTTGTCAGTATGTATCAGTATCAGTTAATATGTTAGCTTTCTATCTGTTAAATAATAGGCAGTAAAGTGATTTATTATAGTTTCTAATGTAATATTGTAAATCTTTACTGTTATCAACATTATTTTTTTAAAAATAATTTTACTTTCTGTTATATATGATATCTTTAATTTATTTTATTATTATTAATAAAATAATAGTATAATTTATTATTATTAATAGAATAAATTAAAAATTTATCAAAAATAATTAGTATTGTTTTATCAGTAAATTCAATGTTAGTAATATTTATCAGTTGATTATTGATGTGTTTTGTAATTATGATTTTTACTTTTATTAATATCAATGCTGTCAAAAAATTATCTATTTTTTTTTTATGATGTAGGTTATTAATTTTTGTAAATTTTGATGGGATGTTTTCAGTTTTATTGATTTATGTTGTTATTTGGTTGTCATTTATCAAAATTGGTTAAGATATGTATCCATTAGAGCAGACAAAAAAACTTATATATGTGTGTATAATCATGACCTGGCATAATAGTGATTTCCAAATTCTGTGGAAATCCAATAAAAATCAGTATATTATAAGTAAACTAGTACTGAACTTAATATGCCAGCAAAGATTACCACATCTATGAGTTAAAATACTGTTTCACTTCTGTTTGTTTTTTAATGCCCTAGATATGTTAGCTGCCTTACTTTCACCTGTTCTCTCATGTAATTATCACTTTCTGCATAAGTTTGTTTTTCAATATTTTACTTTCAGTAAATTTTGCAGTGACAGTTTTTATTATGATAGATACGTTAGCCATGGTTTGTACATGATTAGTTAAGAGAATATATGATAAAAATATTAGACCTTAGACTGAAAATTAAAGTCAAGACCTTCTTATCTATCAGTTAAAATATATTTTTTCTTTTCTTATCTTACTATATTTAATTTTGCAGATCAGCTGTTATCTTTGATTGTAATAAAGGTATGCACTGATTCTGTTAATATAATGTGTTAGTATTTGTACATATAACATTATAATTATTATAAAATAATCTGTTTCAGATGAGAGTGGCAGTAATTGGTGCTGGAGCTGCTGGTCTGTGTGCTGCTCAGCACCTATCTACAGTATCAAACAGTAGTACTTCATTTGTTGTTTATGAACAAACTGGTAACATAGGTGGTACATGGACCTACACTGAAAGTACTGGTGTAGATGAGTATGGCTTACCAATACATTCTTCAATGTATAAAAATCTCAGGTAATAATAATAATAATAACAATAATAATAGATTCTCAGTGATCCTGTATCATGGGACTAGTTTTGAAATTAATTCTTTTTGTTAAATAGATAGATTGGATGTCCATGCTGCCCTTCCATAAACATAGTTTGAAGAATATTTCTCCGTAGTAACAATTTTTTTTTTTTTTTTTTATATCACCTCATACATGAATGTCACATATTACAAATGTCGCTGTTTATCTTTGGAATGGATTTTGTAATAATTTATTTTTTAATGATGTGAACTGTCATTTTGGTACTAGGCCTTTTTTGGTATGTAGCCTTAATGGATCACTATTTTTAGCAATTTTTTTACTCATTATTTTGATGAAACTACATTTCTGTTTGTTGTAAATTGCAGTAGTCTCTTAAGATACCGTGCTTGATTATTGCTATATTTTGTGTTATGTTGCAATAATGTTCATAAATATTTCTGTTGCATATTGTGAAATTACATAAAATAGAATCTTATCCAAAGCAGATTACCATACTGATGTTTGTTTTTATGTTTAAAATAATTTTGTTCTCGTAGTTAATTTTTTTTTCATTTATTACTATCAAAAAATGTTTGTTTAAATTTAATAAAAAAATAATTTTTTTAATATTATTTCTTGATAATTTTTACATGAAGATTGTGTAAATGTGAAATAAATATAAAATTATATGTGATAATGTAAAATAAAAGAATATTTGTTTATTATAAGAATAATTGGAAGATTGGGAAACAGTTACAAAGTCATGCTGGTCTCAGCAGATGAAGGAGAGTAAATGAAGGATGAACCTATCATATTTGTTGTTAAATATAGAACTAAATGCACTTAAATGTACTATTACAAAACTATGCAGTACATTGTTTCAGAAAAGGATTAATAATCCTTTTGTTAAGGTGGATTAATAATCCACCTTATTAGTGGCATGGTTGCCACTAATAGGGCTAAATATCATTTGCATTTCTGTGGAATTGATGAATTATACAACAGAACATTCAACTCTTTGAAAAAGACAATGGGGATCTATTTTCTCTTCACTTTTAGCTGATTTGCTACTGCCTATTAGTCTTTGGCCAAGACTTAAGATATATAACTATAACCAAACTATATATAATTATATAAAAATATGTATAATTTTAATCAATATATAATTATAGTAATATAATTATTATATAATAAATATAGAATTATTTTAACCAATATGTAATTATAATATATAATTTTAACCCAACAGAATCTATTGGCATAATGTTATTTCTACTTTTTAAACTTTCCTTCTATGTAAATGGGTTTTTTGTCTTTTTCAGAACCAATTTGCCTAAAGAGACAATGACATTTTTATCATTTCCTTTTAGAAATGAGAAGTCATTTCTTCCAAGGACAGATGTTTTGCAGTATCTGAAAGATTTTACTGATTATTATAATCTTAAAAAGTATATTAAGGTAGAGTTAAACTATTATTACAATACTAATTAAAATACATACTAACAAAAATACATTATGTTTTACAAATCTTTATTTAAAAATATATAAGTTTACATCTTTATGTAAAAATATATATTGGAGTACCTGAGAAGAAGAGATTAGAAGCTTTTGAAATATGGTGTTACAGCAGAATGTTAAAAATCAGATGGGTGGATAAAGTGACAAAGGAAGAGGTGTTGCAGCAAATTGATGAAAAAAGAAGCATTTGGAAAAATATAGTTAAAAGAAGAGACAGACGTATTGGCCACATATTAAGGCATCCTGGAATAGTTGCTTTGATATTGGAGGGACAGGTTGCAGGCAGGCAACGGTTGGAATATGTAAAACAAATTGTTAGGGATATAGAATGTAGGAGATATACTGAAATGAAACAAGTGGCACTAGATAGGGAATCTTGGAGAGCTGCATCAAACCAGTCAAATGACTGAAGACAAAAAAAAATAAGTTTACAATAATTAAAGTGATTGTTACATTAAAATTTCAATCATGTGTTTGTTGATTTGTGTTAGATTAACTTTTATTATTCTCTGTTGCTAACTTAATTTTTATATGTATGACTTTTACCTGACTTCTTGATTCTATTGACGAGAGCTGTTACCACTCAGTTTACTGTAGACTAAAGATCTTTCTCAGACTAAGTACTGCAAAGGTCCGTGTTGGAAGGATGAATAAATAAATTCAGATTGTCATCCCAAACCAAAAATTTCCTTATTTTTTCCCATAAACTCCATTCTTCTACTATTTTTGGGGCTTCAGTGAATTATCCTTCAGCCATTATGCTGGATTTATAAAAAAGTTCAGGATTGACTAACCAGTGAGGCTTGTAAGTCTTAGTTTGACAGGTAGTCCGCCATTTCATTTGTAAGAATGCTTTTCTCAGCTTCTTGCAAGCCTGAAGTTTCTTTCTGGCAGCTCTTTTGCATGATTTTCTCTGGTCTGGCCTGAAGTCTGTAAGATTAAGGACTTTAGATTTAGGAGCTTATTCATTTTAATGATGATCGTATGTTTTTCCTGTGATGTAATCGTTCTATTCTAGCTAAGTTACTGAGCAAGGTATAGTAACTCCACTGAGAGCAGCACCCTACAAACTGCAGTCTGTTGACTATCCAGCATGAGGGATATCAGTGCTTCTGACAGACTATAGGCTTCATTGTCTAAGACAGTAGATACTGTGATGTTATTTCATTGGTAATATGACATTCATAGATTGATAATAATCATGAGTATAGTATTTTTTCTGATACTGAATGCCAACATTTTTATTGTAGTTTTCCAATTTGTTTAATGGAAAATAACTGCCACGCTCAATTTTGCAATTTCAGTGAGAATAAAATTCTCTCAAGTTGCAGTTTCTCCCATGTTAACAGTACTTTAGAAACTTTCTTTAGATTATGAAAATTAATTTAGATCTAATATATATATAGTGTAATTTACATCATTTAAATTGTTATAAAAGTGGTTTTAAGAAATAGCTTAAAAATTGGTTTCAATATGTATTATATCTGTCACATTGATAACAAAAAATCTTGTATTATGTGGGTCTTTGAAATGGTTTATTAAGAATCACTAATTTTTTGTTAGTCTAAACATCACAGTGTGTTAAATTTTTTGAATCAGTTTGAGATGATAGAATGTATTAAAATTTTTCATTAATTGAAATTCTTCAAAACAGTTTTCGATACTTACGGTATTAGCCCATCAACCAATCAATTTAAGACTTTTGGATTATTGTTAATATCATCTGATA
The DNA here is from genome assembly GCA_010016005.3 of Zanna intricata. Classification (NCBI taxonomy): domain Eukaryota; kingdom Metazoa; phylum Arthropoda; class Insecta; order Hemiptera; family Fulgoridae; genus Zanna; species Zanna intricata. The sequence goes on from JAAAKQ030192128.1 coordinate 26,644, forward strand.
AAAACACAATACTACCATTTTTATAACCATTTATTTTTATTTATTTTATAACTATTATTTAACCAAACTTAACCTACGCTTGCTACCCTTGGCTAATTAACATACTGTTTTGAGTATTTAAATAATAAATTCAGTAATTATTGCAATTATTTATTTTAAATAATCAAAATATTATTGTTATAATTAGTCAAGGTTAGCAAATAAAAGTTAAGTTTGGTTAATTTATATCTATAATTATTATACATTACTATATTTTTAATATGTAAATATGTTAATGATCCTGTAACTTTGAAGTATTTTCAAAGATATGGGATCATTATGGTTATGGTCAACGGGCTAATACATAAGTAGTTTTCTTCAAATTATTATTTTAAATTAGCAGTTTTCTTAAAATTGCGTATGTCTAAAAATAAAATTTAATTTTCTGATAAACAGGTGCATTGAACAGAACCCTGATCAGAGAAGTAATTAATACCCTTGATTTTAAAATTCCTCCTGGGGAGTTGTGTAACTTAAATGAATGAATCCTTTAAAGAATCTACATTTTTCTTGTTTGTTGTTAAGAATTATTGACTCAAAAAATTGAGCCCTTTTTACTACTAAACTAATTATTTAATTTTCAGTTTTATCATTATGTGACAAAAATATCTCCTATTAATAAAAAATGGGAAATATCTATAAAAAATCTTCAGACAAAAGAAGAAAATGTTGTAAATTTTGATGCAGTTATGGTGTGCATTGGGTTTGTATATTTGTTTTTATTTCTTTTCTGTTTTTTTTTTTTTTTTTTTTTTTTTTTTTTTTTTTTTTTTTTTTTTTTTTTTTTTTTTTTTTTTTTTTTTTTTTGTACTATTAATTTGATTGTTAATATACGCAGTTAAAAACATCTAAATAAGAAGAGTGGTGCTTTCAAAATCATAAGGTGGGATCTTTGTATTCAATTAGAGTAGCCACTAATGATTTATTTAATGTGTTTGACTATCAGCAATTATTCAATAATGTTAAGTTCTCTTGAAGCATGAATTTTCAAGATAAATGTTAACTGATAAGATTTCTGGTTTCAAAGAGTCTAAAACCATATGAAATTTACAATTGTGTGCTGAAGCAGTATGGTAAGAGTTTTATGTTTTATGAAAGTTTTTACAAGTAAGTGTAGTTCAAAAATGGTTGAATAAATGCTAAAACTTGGGGGACAGTCGATTGAGGATTTAGTTCCAGGTCTGAAAACTTATACTAATAATTTATTCTAGGAGACAGACAAGTTGCAGTAGAAATTATTGCTGAAAATCTTAATCGAAGATTTCATAGAGTTAACACAGTTATTTGTAACAAATTACACTGTCATAAAATACATGCAAGATGAGTTCCAATACATCTTACTAATGATCATAAAGAAATCAAATTTTGTAGAGTTGGAAAATTCAAATATTGCTATTTTATTGAATGAGATACATTTTTAGAAAGAACAGTATTAACTTGGGATTAAACCAGGATCCATTATTATGATCAAGAATGGAAATAACAAGGCTTTGTAGAGGGAAGCATTCTTGTTCTATGTTTAGAAAAATATTCAAGACCCAGCCCTTGCTAGCAAAGTGGTGATGAAAATCATTTGAGATATAAAAATCTAACTCGCATGGTTTTCTGGAAAGACAATCAGTACTACAAAATTTGTTTAAAAATAAAGTGAAGCTTGTTTTAATACTGAAAAAACATTGGTTTACAGAGGAGAAATCTTTCTTATTCAGGATAATACTCGTCTGTACTTGGCACAATCAAACTGTAAAACCTCAAAAGTTTTGAAAAATTAGATGTAAGATTCTACTATATCCATCTCATCTTATGCCCAAACCTCTTCTTATCAGCCTTTTTCTTATACTTTCAAAGTACTCATTAACAATGAAGTTAATTTTGCACAATGAAAATGTTAATCAAATGAAAAAACTCACCCAAACTTCAAAAAACTAAAATGGTAAGTCTTGGTATAATGAAATTGATAGAATAGTAGGAAATATGTAAAATTGTAGGAAAGATTACATATTTAATAAGGTAGTTACTAAATTATTTAATGAACCATATTAAACAGCAGTTGTTTACTTATAGAGTGACAGTCATCTGTGAATATAAATGTTTGAGTTACAATTAAATGAAAATAACCTGATATTTACTACTGGTAAAAATGAATAAAAGTTTTCTTATAAACATAGGTCTAGAAATTCTACATTGATTTTTGCTCCAAAAGTAAAGTGAAGCAATATTGAAATCCTTGGGACAAAAATTGTGGAGCCAAACTAATGGTCTTGAATGTGTTTAACTTGAAAGATTTTTTTAAAACTATTAATATAAACTAATCAATAGTTCTGAGAAAATTGTTGTAGTGCCCTAAATGTTGAAACTACAAACCCAACCTTTTTTTGAGTTTAGTGTAAATTTACTCTGTTAATGAAATTACTGATTAGCAAATAATATTTTGTAATAATATTTGAAGATTTAACTAAGGAAAACAAAAATCGATACACGTTTAAGAAATTCACTTTCATTTAGAACTGCAACATCCCTTTTGTTTTAAAGTAAACAAAAATTAATTGTAAAAAATTAAAAAAAAATTAACATCCATTTTATAAACTAAAGAAAACAAAAATTAAAGAAGAGATTAATTTTAAAGTGTGGTGTTTTTCCACCCAGATTTCCAATGAGAATGACAAGGCTTCTTTAAAATATATTTAAATATATCCATAAAAATTTATTATTTTACTTAATACATTTTAAAAATTTAAAATATTGTGAAGTTATATTTATAAAAAATTATTAAAAAGCTTAAATAACACTGGTCAACAAAATTTTGTCACAAAGCTACTACTAAATTGACATTCTAAAAGTACTTTTTTCACTGATTTTAAAAATGTTATCAGAATTTTTCTATACTCTCCGTTTTATTGTTATGCCCTATTTATCGTTACATTATGGTGTACATAATATTGTTGATGTCTTATAGTACAACAGAATTTATTTGTTTATA
>JAAAKQ030192129.1:0-12029 GCA_010016005.3 Zanna intricata
ACAACGATGTTCCCTATCCCCATTACTTTTTAATCTTTACATAGAACTAGCAGTTAATGAAGTTAAAGAACAATTTAAAACCAGTGTAACAGTGTAAGGTGAAAAGATAAAGATGCTATTATTTGCTGACAATATAGTAATTGGCATGAATAAAGTCCTGCGCAACAACTACCGCATGAAAATAAAAAAGAACCAGATGAAAGTAATGAAATATAGTAGAAATAATGTAGATGAACCACTGAATATAAAAATAGGAAGAGAAAAGATTACGGAGGTAGAAGAATTTTGTTATTTGAGAAGTAGAATTACTAAAGATGGACAAAGCAGAAGCGAAATAAAATGCCGAATAGCACAGGCAAAACGAGTTTTCAGTCAAAAATATAATCTGCTTACATCAAAAATCAATTTAAACGTCAGGAAAACATTTCTGAAAGTATACGTTTGGAGTGTAGCTTCATATGGAAGTGAAACTTGGACAATAGGAGTATCTGAGAAGAAAAGATTAGAAGCTTTTGAAATGAGGTTGAAATGAGAATGTTAAAAATCAGATGTGAAGATAAAGTGACAAAATGAAGAGGTGTTGAGGCAAATCAATGAAAAAAGAGGTGTTTGGAAAAATATAGTTAAAAGAAGGAAACAGATTTATAGACCACATATTAAGGCATCCTGGAATAATTGCTTTGATATTGGAGGGACAGGGGTAGATGGCAGGTAAGATTTAGAATATGTAAAACAAATTGTTAGGGATATAGGATTTAGGAGGTACACCAAAATGAATGACTGGCACTAGATAGGGAATCTTGGAGTGATTTAAGAAAATTCTGCTTTTCTTTTTGAGGTTTTTGAATTTGTGATTTTGAAATCCCCAAGCTGAAGCTGTAGTGGTTCTTTCTTCAAATTTCTGATTGCATAGTTAATGTTTGTCATCACCTTATTTTGCTAGCTTTATAACATATTTCTTAATAAAATACTGTACATTATCAACTATTTCACGTGCTCAATTCACACATCCTTGATCACGTGTTTTTTTCTCAACAACAATAAATATCATCTTAAATTTGTTCAGGTCTTTTGCACCATCCACCCACCACCTTCCCATTGTATGCCCACCTACCACCCTCTAAAACACACAATCCACCTACCCACCTAAAGCAAAAAAACTGAAATAAAACTTAATATGCAACATCTAACTATCATAAAAAGATTTAAATTAAATATAACCAAAATGAAATGCTTTGATTATCTTCATTCGTATAAAGAGATCATTCATTTTATGACTCACTTGATGGAGGGTGTGTAATAATAATAATATATTAATAAGAATAAAGCTCCTAGCTTTATTCTTATATTATACATATAATACATGTAATATTTATACAGTAAATATTGATACTGTATACAGTAAGAAATATTTATAATACGCTAAATATTTTTAAAGAAATTATTATCTTGAAATTAAACAAAATGATAATAAATTCTAATTGTGGAAAGATTTTTTGCTACTTTGAAAATAGTTAAACACATTGTATTATAGAATTGAGTGAGCCTAATACTACGAGAAAATTGTAATATAATGCCCTACATAGTGATTATCTGCCTTGTACAAGCAAGCTTTTATTTTCATTTTATGCACTGTACTATACTACACATAAAGATATAAGTAAAACACTTATTTAGCATTGCATTAAGAAGTACTTAAAATAGAGCTAAGAAAGACTCAATACAATTGAAAATAGAGTGTTTAATAATGTAATTAGATCAATATTCACGCGTTGATATGAACTCTGTTTCCAAAGATAATTGAATCTGTTGGAGTTCATGCAATTAAAATTTAATAAAACAATATTTTATTGGCCAAAATTACAGGATAATAATATAAGTTCAAAACAGGTTATGTCAAAATAGGATATTATACAATTAATTGGGTATAAATTGATGGAACAAATTATTAATGATGTCGCCTTAAAGACTTAGACTTCCAAGAGTATGTTTTGATCACACTCATAACATTGTCGCTGCTAGTTGTATTGGATTGAGGGGATGGTTGCTAGTCCATTACAATTGCATTATTCTTGATGCAATTTTTTAGACTGCATATTTTTAAATTTTTAAATGATTCAGTAAATTTGTTTTTCCATTTTGTTAGTTGTTTTCCCATCAACATATATTATTTTCCAGAAGTTAACAGTTAAATTGATTTATCAAAATTCAAATAACAAAGTGAAAACTGACAATTGACAAAGGTTGGTACAGATTTAGAAATATTCTTATTTATTTATATGAATGAAAGAGGTTCGTAGTGTTAATACTTTATACTCTTTAAATATTTTCTTTACAAGATAAAAAAATGTTCACAATATTCCTAACAAATGTCTTTAAAAATTTCTGTGAGCTGTATAATATTTATTAATAAGAGCTCCCAGTGTTTTTCCCAATACTAAGTCCCAAAATTAAACAGTCTCAGAGAATATGCCTCATATATGAACAAAATTATTAACTTTATTAATTTTACACAAAGTATTAAAAATATTAGTGTTGAATGTAAATGATTTATATGATATTTACATTTAATACTCTATATGAATCATTACACTTTTTTTGATTAGAGTATTGATAAATAAGCTCACAAGTTTTACATTTTGTTTTTAATAAATTTTAAATGGAATCAATTTCTTTGGTCATTAGCTATTGATAAATGTCAACAGCATGCAGTTAAACTGTACTGTCATTGTTTAACTTTGTAATTTATGGAAACTAGTTTAATAAATGTGACTTAGCCCACTGGCATTTTACTTTCTCCACACCCTTCTATCTGCTGAATGCTATTCCCTGAGGCAGTCTTAAGTTTTGTGGAACCATCAGATTATAAGGGATACAGTTTACCACATTATTTAGGACTCTTTATTATAATTACATTTATGAAATTCCACAACTTAGACAAATGTTATTTTAATTGAATTTTCACAACTTTCAATGTTGAATCATAAAAAGAAAATTAGTTATTAAAAAAAAGGCATTTGTTAATACCAAAGAATCTAGATTTTGAAACTTCTCTTTCTATGTAATTCTTCAACTATGTCTTATTATTTGAACACAAACTATTAAAGTACTCTCACTTGAAGTAAAAGAATAGTGTATAACATGAAATGAGACAAAATTTAATGTATTCACTGTGAATATAGTTCTGGAATAACATTAAGATAAACAGTAGGAACAGATTTAGTTATAAAACTACATCAATGACCATATTTCTTTTTAATTGTATCAGTATAAATCCTTTATCTTTCACCAATCAATGAGCCTCAATATTTGCAATTTAATTTTTAACTTTTTTTGTATTCTATTGTTCATACAACATAAATTGACAATTCCTTCACTCAGCATAAAGTAAGGGAGATATTAGTGTTCTATATGAAAACACAAATATAAAGGACTGTTGGAAAACCAACTGCACCAATCATGAGGTCAAGAAATATACCAGCCATAAAAAAACTCTAAGAAACAAAAAATTAAAATAAAAAAATATAAATATATATACATTCTTCCACAGCTATGTCCAACATAATTGATCTACATACAAAATAAATAAGACCATGATTTCTAACAAAAGTTTACTAATTTACATGTTTTAATTCAAGAAAGCATAATATTTCACATTATTGTTTCACAATAGCATAACAGAAGAAAGAAACGGTCAACTGACAACAGGAAAAAATTCATGATCTCATTGGTTACTATGTAAAAAGTTACTACTTCTTCTTTAGTTCTCAATCTATATACTGGTTAGCAGTCTTTCTCCGTATGAATGAATATTAAAATCTTATTTTATATTTGATTTTTTCAAACACATTTGAGTCTTCCATTTAATTTTTCACAATAATCACAATTGATTCTCTTCATTACTTTATTTACTGGAATTTAATCTTCCTCTGTATCCCTTCCTCTTGATATAACCTTTAAATTAAAGTTTTGATAATCTGACATCATATAATTTTATCTCTTCACTCAATATATTTAACACATTTTTATTTTTCTGCATTTCTCCTATTCTATCAAGAACTTCACATTGCTAAACTTATCCATTCACTATATCTCCAGTAACTTCTTTTAGTACAGTCTTGAAATAATTCTAGTTTCCTCTTTTCTTTTGTCCCTGTTGTTCAGATCTCACAGCCATATAATGCTATACTGTATACATATGTAAGTCTTAGGAATTCTTTTGTTTCTAGAAATCTTTAAAAATTATTTAAAAAAAAAAGATTAATTTTTGACTTAATGATTCCTACCCTATCCTCCTGAGTCCTGAGATAATAAGAAATTAACCAGTGAAGGATCACAAGATCTATGAGCTAGTTTCCTAGATTATCAAAAACGATCAAATATGCTAATACCATGCAAATGTGTGAGGATGATAAGAGAAATATATAAGAATTATCTGACAAAAATAGATAGCACTATAATACTACTCTGTTTTCTATTCATCATTCTACAATTATTGATACAGAAAGTTAAAGCATCATGCGATTTTAGTCTGTCTATAAAATAACAGAATCCTCTAATACTTTATTGTTAACTAACACAACATTACCAAGTTTTTAAACATCCATAAATTTAAAAAAAATAAATGAACGAGTACACTCAAATAATTTCAAGAATTTTTATAAAACTTTCTTTAAAATAATATTATCCTCCTAATTTTAAAATTAGCTTAAAATATGTTCAGTTTAGGTTAGTGCAAAGGACATATGTCCAACTTCCTAAAAACTGATTGATTGAAGATATTCTTTATAACACTTTATGGTTTTTTTTGGGGGGGGGAGGGGGAGCGAAAAAACTTAAGTGTTATCATCACCCAGAATAAAATTTCATAAAACAGAAAATAAAATTAGCTTAAAACTAAAAAATTAAACAAAAACAACTTACAACTAATATCACAGCTATAATTTCTCTTGAAACATATTTAAAACTAATATCACAGCCATAAAGTTTAAATCAAAAATAAGCATAAAAATAAAATAAAATACAGAAAAATAAAATTAAATTAAAAACAAATAGAAATTAGTAAAGTCTAAGAAGGGTGTAAAGGGCCCCTTCTCGGATAACAGAAAGACTGAAAAAATTAATATAAAAAATTAAAATAGGTTGAAACAAAAACTAAGACTTAAACTAATAATACAGATAAAATATCACTAAAAGTTTAAAACTAATATCACTAGAAAGAAGTATAACTAATGTCACAGTGGGAAAATTAATAATATAAAATTTAAAACTTAATAAAAATAAACATAAAATTTAAATAAAAATCAATAAATTTAATGAAGTCCTTTTATTTAATAAAAGGTCCCTTCCTGGATACAGAATAAGAGTAATAAAAAAAATCATAAATTAATGAAAAATAAAAATAAACACGTTAAAATGATTCCTCAGCACTAGAAAAAAAATATATACCACAATTTTAAATGTTGTGCAAGATATCACAAAAATAGCAAAACCCTGTCTAAAACGTCCTTATTATTGCCCAGAATTTGGTAAATGTTTTTCTGTGTAATTTAAATTTACAACACAATACCGCATAACATATGCAATCCACAAGTATTTGGCGCACAGTCATGTGGCAGTTGCACCATGCATATAGTTATGTGTGTCCTGCTGACATCAGGTACTCATGTGAATACTTTATGTTTCTTAATAATTAAATACAAGTACATACAAAACAGTTAAGTACAAAAGATACAAAACAGCTCTGTTCTAAAAATTGTCAGAAAAAAGTTGTTTAATCACAGCCTTTACAGCTTTCATACTTCTATAACTTTGAATTTGGTTCCTTATTCTCTTGAGCATTATAATAACAGGTGCTACACAGGAGAATCATTAATCTAATTTGAAAATTTAGAATTAATGTTTTATTTAAACAGATCAGAAGAGATTTTTAAATTCATATCTAGATAATTTTTTTTTTTTTTTTTTTGTTTAACCTCTGGAACAACCGTTAAGTTATATCTTCAGAGGATGAGATGAATGAATTGTAGCGTGTGTGAAAAATGCCATGCCTGACCGGGACATATCTAGATAATAAACATCAACTGACCAGTATTTGCATTCAAATATAAATCTCCATATAACATACAAGTTTAACAGAATTTGTTGACAACATATAGAATAGCATCATGGAAAACTGAATGTGAATGAAGTAAGCGTAAAATACCAACAATTGAAACTATATTTAAAAAATTACTTCCCATAAAGCTGTAGGACATAAGTTCAAATCTTGATTTTATAGGTATGGAATAGAAGTGCAAATTCATATAAAATTAAAGACACATAATAAGCTCAAATAACTCTTTGGTTACCAATTTTCCAGTCAGATGTTCCTTGACAGGAATAGAACAAACACTTTTTAGGTACTCTTCCCTTGAAATTATTACCCTTGCTAAGAGGTCCTTAAGTTCCCTAGAACTTGAACAGAACTTCTGACTTCTGAGGACCCCTTTGTATTTATTTTTTCTATTTCTGAAAGAGGCTTATTCCCACTATTGATTTCAATATACATTTTAGATTGCATTTCACATAAGTCACTAATAGAATGATATAGATGGGTGCTTGCTATTAAATAATGGAACATTCATTCATTTTCTTTCGCATGACATACACAATGTAAATGTTGTAAACTGTATAGATTCATCTCTCACTATGTTAATAATGGGGCAAATAATGATGCTACCCTGGAATGTTATAACATAGTCTTTGATGTTAAGAAATTTATCAGCAGAAAAAATCAGAACACAGTTATTCTGTTGACTTATAACATATTTATATTTTTCTTAATAACACTTTAATTAACACAGTAACCTATCATCTATTAACTGGCATTGTTTTTCAGTCATTATTTCTCTCAACCTGCATTTTAACAGATCATTTTAAAATACATTGCTTAGCACAAAATTAGTGTAGAATCATATTTTATAAATATGTTTTTAAAAAATGTTAAATATGTTTATAAAAATAAAATATTAACTATTTAAAAATTTTTAAGCAGAATAATTATTATTATTTGGTAACATCTAAGAAAAAAAATTTTTTTTTAATCAGTTTTATCATGATGAAGTATTTTCAGACTATTCATTCAAATCTTAAACTAATCATGTAATTGTTAGTTAGCCGGCCTCTGTAGCCGAGTGGTAGCGTCTCGGCTTTTCATCCGGAAGGTCCCGGTTTCGAATCCCAGTCAGGCATGGCATTTTTCACACACGCTACAATTCGTTCATCTCATCCTCTAAAGATATAACCTAACGGTGTTTCCAGAGGTAAAAAAAAAAAAAAAAAAAAAAAAAAAAATGTAATTGTTAGAACAGTATATATAATTTTGCTCATAAGTACTCCTATTGCCATCAAAATTTCCTATGAATTTATAACTTAATTACTATTGTTATATTGTAAATAATTAAAAATATTTAATAATGAAAAATTTAATCTTTTTTCCTCTAAATCTGTCACAATTGTTTACATTAGGCTTCAAGGCTAAAAAGTGTTAAGATATGTTTGGCATGGGAATCATTGCAGATTAAAAGTAATTTAAAAAATTTTACTACTGCAAAATAATTTAATAAGTTAGTTTATAGAATGTGTGTAACAAAAGAAAATTGTTTATAACAGAAAAACATTTTCAGTAGAAAACATGTACTATTTAGATATTACACAATATTTACATTTATACTTTCAGTAAAGACCTGATATAATGTGATAAAGAAGATCTGGTTTATTTGTTGGACAGAGGCAAATAAATATACATTTATTAATTTAAGCTATACATTTATTTGACTCTACTTTAGTAAATACTATACTACCCTAAGCTAATACAATATAGCTATGGTATAAAAGCTATTGAACCTCTTCATTTACTGCAGGAATTAAAATTCAATGTTCTTACTTGTAAGTTAGACCAAACAAAGCAACATTAATGCTATAAAGTTTCAATATCCAAAATATAGTCGAGGGGAAAAAACAAAACTAACTGTGAATGTGGCATTGGGTGAAACTATTTTGAAAATGAAAATGTAGCTGACCTGGACATTTATTGTATGAGGTTACCAATAAAAATACCTAATAACTTAAAATTAGGATTTTTTTTTTTTTCTTTTTTGTGGTAGAAATTACCTCAAATTTAGCCTGAGAACCTCAAACTTTAATTCTATAGTACTTTTCAGAACAGAAATATTCCTATCATGGTTAATTTTTAAATGATTACAATTAAAATAGATGACTAAACATCTGCTTTCTTTGTTAAACAACTCATTTAACTTTTTTGCCACAACAGAGTTAGGCTGTATCATCTGCAAAACATGTTTTTTTGTCTATGTGTAATTTCTTAATCAATAAAGGGCTACATAATAAAAACAACACACACCCAGAATAAACTATCACACTTCAAATTTACAATTTACATTTTAACATGCTTAAAAATTATAATACATAGAAACTTATATAATACTGATATTGCAAAATGAACAGGCACTGCTTAAACTTGAGACATTTTTTACCACATCTAAATAAGTCTTCTCATTCAAACTTCCATCAGCAATGACTCAATATCAGAATAGAAAAATTTATTACATAAATAAAAAGACTTTTAAATGGATTTGGTTTGCTTATTATCAAAAAATTATAGTTTTGTGTTTTATTATTTCATTTCCCTGAAGTGCAAGAAAGGAAATGTGTTTTTGGTAAAATTGGCACTGTTAAAATAGGTTACAGGAAAAAACCCAAATATCTAGGTGTTTATCATAGGTCCAATACTGCTACATATTTAAAGAAGTTTTCAGAATGTTCAGAAACATTTACAACAAGCCTCTGATATGAACAAGAAATATGTCAATAAATGATAGATAGTGCCAAAACTGTAAGGTTTGGAAACTGGAATGTGAGAAAGCATGGCTCTGAGACCAAGCAGGTTCTATGCACCTGGAGCATAATGCATCAGTAATCTTGGATGAGTTCAAATGGACAGGCAACACCACCATAACAATGGATAAAAACCTAGGACTTATATATGGTGTTGGAGTGTCAATATGTCACAAATATAATCTGATTTGAAACTATACTTATAGAATTGTTTACTTCATTTAGAAGAGAAAGTTAAGAATATATCAGTTATAAGTTTCCATTTTCCAACTGAAGAAAGCAAACAAGATATAAAGGATGAATTCCACAGCTTACTTGAAGACATAAATAGCAGTCTTAGTTACAATCTAAAGCGATTACAAGGTAATGACATCTAAATGTGGGAAACAAAGCACCATTGAAACCAAAGTCTACATGCAAATTCGAATAAAAATTAAAGAAGATTTGCATCTTTCAAAGAACATGAGGGCATTAACTTTTTTATGGTTTTTATTTTTCTTATAGATAGTTTCCTAAATTATTCTAAAATGATCTTAGAACTAGTTAAAACAAACTAATACAAAGAAAGTAGTAGATTCAATAACTAGATCTCTGAAAGATAATAAATTTTGTGGTAGATATGAAATACCATGTATAGTTGTTAAAATATTGTAGGGAAAATTAGCAAGTCCATTACCTTTTAATTATTACTCACTTGGAGCAAGAGTCGTTGAAGCAACAATTAACAAGTTCCCTATAATAAAGCCTTTATATGAAAATAATGATTAAAAGGACCAGAAATGATAAAGCTGTTCCATCCCTCTGAAGTACTTGAAAAGATTTTAACTTATTAACAGTACCCTTTCAAATACTTTTGATACATATGGAAGCAAACATAGAGATCTGTAATTTTTTGTTTTGTTTGATCAATTTTTTAATGTATAAATTAACTATGGTTATCCTTTTTTTTTCAGGGGCTACTCTTGCATCAAGTGAGGATATAGGTTTCCATCCTTAAATGAATTAACCAAATTCAAGTAAGGATGGACTCGCTATTTGTTCTTACAATATTTTAAGACACAACATTTCATCTATACCACAAGATTTATAACTTTTTTAGCCCTATTGATGAATTTACTTATTCCTTTGTGACTGGTTTTAAAACCATTTTAGAATAATCTGGGAAACTAACAAGCTGTAAATTAGCTTTTGTAGTATTAATACCCATTATGGCACCAATAAAAGAGATAGAAACTAATAAAAAAAATTGAATATGTAATGCCAATCATTATAGAACAAAAATTTTATCATAAAAGTACAATGAGTATTAAACACCTTACCACTGTTGATATATTGAGAATTTTGATAACTGTGAAAATTATAATATTAGCTAAATTGTTTCTCTAGATAAGTGTTTCTCAACCTGGGGAATACAACCTTAATGGGGTTGTGGTGAAATGAAAAGGGGGGCGCGAAAGTAACCTACAACATTATATCATAAACAAAAATGAAATCATTTTATGAAATAAAAATCATTTATTATAATCATTTTACTTAAATTTATTTATAAATACACATGAAAAGAAAATAAATTATTGAGATGGTTGCATTTTCTTTTTCATCTAAAAGGTTCTCCATACATAGAGCTATATTAGAAACACAAAAGCAAATTGTTTTCAAATGATAAAAGACGATTCCTACATTTAGTTTTTAGCACAACCATAGATGAAAAACTTCTATCAAGAAACATGAAACATGGTGAAAGGGATCAATATTTTCAATGCTTCTGTGACTAAATTTCCATATTCACTTTGACAAGCAAGCTAAAATGTACCTAAATCTTCACATGTGAATTTTAGTTGTAACGGCAGACATTTTGATGAACTGGCATGAATGATCATATTGGTAACTTAGCAGTTGCCACGTTATCACTAAATGAATTCAGAATCCATCTCTTCATGAAATCATTTTTATCTTCTGATAATTCTTTGCCAGATGAATATTTAGTTCACACAAATGCATCTTTATGCTACCCAAACCGTGATGAATAATAGTGTCTTCTTCATTTAAATTTTTTTCAATATAATCAGAAAAATATCAAAATGTTTGCTTTGAAATCGAATAATCTAGATATCAAACTTCTTAATGAAAGCATGAACTTTGTCTGTCATTAATAAAATGTTTTTATCACATACTGGAAAATTCACAATAAGTCAATCAAATGTGAATACACATCAGCTAAGTAAGCCAACAGCAACATATACTCATTATTCTGTAAAAACATTGAGGATGGCATTGTTTATTTCTGGAAAAAAATTATTAATTCTTCTTGCAATTTCAATAACTGGGTTAACATTTTCCTCCCGTGAAAACAATCTGACTTCTATATGGAAAAGAAGAGGTTTTCATTCAAGAGGTTCCATTCTGTCCTTGGTATAAGACAATCTTTTAATTTATTGAGAAATCCACTATTCTTTTCGTTATTCTCTTTGTACAATCTCTACATACTGCAACACATTTTGTCCAGTCTACGCTATAACTTCTAGCAGCTTCATAAAAAAGACATTGTCCCGTTGCATGAACAGGTATTGATTTGCAAATAACATATTTTCTTTGATTAATCGTCATTGCCCGACAAGTGCTAAAACACAAAAAGTTTGAGGGCTGTTGAGGACTGCAGTTAAAGGGTATGGCCTAGGAACTGCAGGGGTGGTGGGCTATTGGCCCACCACCCCTATAGCCCATGGTGGGTGCCTCTAAATAAATAATAAAAATGTCCCTATTGCATTCATATCTCACAAACCATAAGAACTGAGAAATGATTGCCATATCTGTTGATTCATCAGATTGAATACTAAAAGATTTACTTGAACTCACTTGCTGAATTATCTCATCGCGAACATCAGAACCTGTGTTATCAATTCGCTTTATTACCTTGTCATTAGAAAGCGAAATTTTTTTCAATTTGTTGGCTTCTTCCTCATCTATTAAAACAGTGACCATATTAATTGCAGTTGACATTATAAGGTTTTCTGTGATTGTGTGGGGTTTTGACATCTTAGCTAATCTTATTGTGTGCCGGCCTCCGTAGCCGAGTGGTAGCGTCTCGGCTTTTCATCCGGAAGGTCCCGGGTTCGAATCCCGGTCAGGCA
>JAAAKQ030192162.1:0-12029 GCA_010016005.3 Zanna intricata
ACTTCATTCACATTCATACACATCATCCTTATTCATCCTCTGAAGTAATACCTTACGGTAGTTCCGGAGGCTAAACACATAAAGAGAGAGCTATACTTCTTAAAAATCTCGTTTCTGCGGCCCGAATTCTTTTTTTCATTTGTTTTGTAAGACACCAGGTTTCTGCTCCATAGTGAAATTCTGTGACTGATGCTGTTTTATAGAATTTTAGTAGGGTTTCTTTCTGAACCTTAATTCTCAAAACTTTTTTTTTGGTACCATTATAGTAATTAAATTTCGCAATTTTACTTGGATCATCTGATTCACTGCAGACTGCAACTTTATTTTCGTTTAGCTTTTTTTTTCTTTTTTTTTTTTTTTTTTTTTTTTTTTTAAATATCTCTTTAAGTCACAAAACCTTTGAGAAAGACCAAAATCTTATATATATATGTATTTTTTTTTTTATCGATCTAAATACTTTCCCGTTAT
The DNA here is from genome assembly GCA_010016005.3 of Zanna intricata. Lineage (NCBI taxonomy): Eukaryota > Metazoa > Arthropoda > Insecta > Hemiptera > Fulgoridae > Zanna > Zanna intricata. The sequence continues at coordinate 469 of JAAAKQ030192162.1, forward strand.
AAACACACAACAGCTTATATACTGCTATAGCGGCTACAGCAGCATACAACGTTATAGCAGGGAAAATAAAAATAATTGCTTGTATAAATCCATTAACCATTTTTCATATTTTATTGCATAAAATAATTTTTCATCTCCTTTGTAGTTAATTCTATTTCATTTATTTTTAATTTAACTTTTATTTTTGCTTGATTTTATATAAATCTCTTTCATTGAATAAGACAAAAAGCATATATTTTACAAATACTTATTTTGTTATGGAAGCTTAATGTTCATTTAAAATATCGATAATATTTTATTGATATTAGCAGGTAGATTTTAATTTACATTTTGGTTAAAAAAAATTGCTAAAAACCTGATTTATCAAATAACTTACTGTTGTCGTGTAGCAGATGTTTACTTCATAAAAAAAAATGACTCATATTTTTTTTATAACAACTCCAACATAATGCAAAATCACGTAACGTTTTGCATATTATTGATGATTCATTACAGTTAAAACAAAATTAATTTAAAGAACATAATTCTCTGAAACAATTATGAGTTAAGATATAAATATATATATTTTTTTATATATAAATGAATTCCAAACAAATCATAATTTTAATATCTACCTACATTTATTGTAGTAAACATTTATATAATAAAAAAGTAAATGAAAATTATCCTAATAAAAAAATAAATTTTAATTAAAAATCTGTTTTATTTCTCAGCATTAAAGTTCGTTTGCTGATAAAGTTAGCATTTATGTTAATTTCTACAGATAAATTAACATCTTAATATCTGTAATTGAGAGGAGAGTAGAAGATGTTAGGAGAAGATCAATTCGGTTTCAGGAAAAGTATAGGAACAAGAGAAACAATTTTAGCACTCAGATTAATAGTAGAAGGAAGATTAAAGAAAAACAAACCGACATACATGGTATTTATTTATTTAGAAAAGGCATTTGATAATGTAGACTGGAATAAAACGTTCAGCATTTAAAAAAAATTTAGGGTTCAAGTAAACAGATAGAAGAACAATTGCTAACATTTATAGGAACCAAACTGGAACAGTAATAATCGAAGAAAATACAAAAGAAGCCATAATAAAAAAGGAAGTCCGAAAAGGATATTCCCTATCACCGTTACTTTTTAATCGTATATAAATAAAGCTGCATTGGACAGCTTTATAATTTTACTTAATTTCAATATAATTTAAATTTATTTTTTAATTTTATAATTTTATTCCAAAAAACCTGTTTTTTTTACTTTTTCAGCGGTCTTACTGCTCCCCTGAACCTCTCCCGGAGTCGAAATCGATATTCCTTTATAGATTTGATCCGGAACAATGTGATAAACTACATACAAAACGTTAGAAAATTCTAGGGGGTCAGGGAGAACCCCAAAATTAAAATTATTTCGTCTTCAAGAGCGTGCAAGCCTATTTACGACATGTGAGCAACTTCCTTTACTTATCGGTGACGTTTGTTTTTTATTGGATTCTCCCCTTCAGAAAGCTCCAGAGTTTATTACACGTTTATAAACTGATCAAGTGATTAAAAAAAAATTTAAGATAAGGGGGCTTTTTTGAAGACATATCGATATTAGAAGGTATAAGGAGACCCTACTGCGCAAAATTGATTAGAATTCTTTTTGTTCAGTGTACGTTGAACCCCCCGAAAACGTTATACATATTCAGGAACGGCCCCCTCTTCCGGAGGTTTAACTTTCTAAAGAAGCACCGGAGGGAAAAAACACAAAAGATATTTCTTGTTAGGTATCAAAGTAAACTAAGGGGCACGTGGTATATTTTATTTGAAACTTTCGAAAACGTTATTAAAATTCGGGAATGGCTCCGAAAATACTCCGGGTAGGAGGGAGGTTTCACTTAATAAATAAGCATCGAAACGAAAAATCTCATGAGATCTTTTTTGTAGTGGATAAAAGTAAACTAAGCAGCCCGTGGTATATTTTCATCAACGAACGTTTAGGAAAAAATAAGAAACAACGACATTCTAGTGAACGTTAAACAATTGCTCCTGTTTACTATACGATTTTCATACTCAACATTTGAAAAATCTCCAATAACGCTAATCACTAAATTTATACGTTAAGAAATTTCATACATCCACGACTATTCATCCGACGTTGTCCGGCCGGCCGAAGGCCGGCCTAGGACGCGAGTCTTTATATAGAACTAGCTGTTAATGAAGTTAAGAACAATTTAGAACCGGTGTAACAGTGCACGGTGAGAAGATGCTACGATTTGCTGACGATATTGCAATTCTAGCAGACAGTAAAAAATATTTAGGAGAAATTTTGAATGCCATGGATGGAGTCCTACGCAACAATTATCGCATGAAAATAAACAAGAACAAAACGAAAGTAATGAAATATAATAGAAATAATGTAGATGGACCACTGAATATAAAAATAGGGAGAGAAATGATTACTGAGTTAGAAGAATTTTGTTATTTGGGAAGTAGAATTACAAAAAATGTACGAAGTAGGAGCGATATAAAATGCCGAATAGTATAGGCGAAACGAGCTTTCAGTCAGAAATAAAATTTGCTTAAATCGAAAATTTATTTAAACATCAGGAAAAAATTTCTGAAAGTATATGTTTGGAGCATAGCTTTACATTGAAGTGAAACTTGGACGATCGGAATACCTGAGAAGAAAAGATTAGAAGCTTTTAAAATGTGGTGTTACCGGAGAATGTTAAAAATCAGATGGATGGATAATGTGACAAATGAAGAGGTGTTGCGGCGATGAAAAAAGAAGTACTTTGAAAAATATAGTTAAAAGAAGAGACAGACATATAGGCCACATATTAAAATGTGAAAAAATTGTGCAGGCAGGCTACGGTTGGAATATGTAAAACAAATATATTTAAAACTATACTAGACTGGCACTAGATAGGAAATCTTGGAGAGCTGCATCAAACCAGTCAAATGACTGAAGGCAAAAAAAATATCTATAAACTACTGAATAAAATATTAATTAATGTTAACAATAAAGTCATTGTGCGTACGTATGTGAGTATGTGGGTTAATATATATGTTCCATATCTCCTAAATTACAGGACCAATTTTCAACCAAACAAAACGTGGGACAAGTATTACGTACTAACTGAGCAAAATTACTATGGGTGTTAGACAAACCAACTGCAACCGCTGCGGGAAGGTTGAGAGCTGAGAATTTTTATACATTATAAAAGGTTAAAATTCTAGAACATCTGATATATTCTAAAATATTTTCCAACACTCTTACATTTTGGAAATTTTTAGAACTTCCTAAAAGGTTTTAGAACATTTTGAAGCATTATCGAATATTTTTGAACATTATTACAGTTTGGAACAAGAAGAAAAAAACCAAAATAAGCTGTTTACTAGGCAAGCATTTGATTACTCTTAGTCATGCAGCTTTAAACCCATTTGTATTATAGTTTGAAAGCTGTATGTATTTAAATGTATATTGTAGATTTGTACATATTTATATAGTTGCACCACTTATTGTGTATATAATTGTACATATTTGTATGGTTGCATTAGCTATTGTTCCGTATGTTGTTTGAAAATTTAAAACATATGTTCTTTCTTCACTCGCGTTTTCATTGAAACCATTCTGTTGTATAATGAACAGGATAGATTTGAAAGAAAGTTAAATTCAAGAAGAAGAAATGCAAAGGAGATTTATGTTTGTTGTGGAAAGATAGTGTTCATTTTTGTAAAAAAATAAATGGATAAACTATGAAGAAATTATGATCCCGAACAACACCGGCTACATAAACTTCATAAATTTATAAAAGCAAATTGTTAAATGTTCAAAATAATAGCTGATCATTGGTCTAGACCTCTAGTCTCTTGATGTTCATAGATTACCGTTACTGAACAATAATGAAAATAATAAATAATATTATTTTAATTATTTTATATATATAAATATCCGGAATAATCTTAAGAATTGCTTAACTGTTATAAAAAACAATTAAGTAACTCAACAGTTAAGTAATTCTAACGTTTAATGTCCTTCCTGAATTTTACACTATATTTTAATTATTTTATCTCCTTACATATTCCCTAATTTTCATTATTTATCACTTATTTTATTTAATTCACTTTCTCATATAAATACGTAACTCACGAAATCAAAACAATAAAATAAAATCTTTTCTTCTTTCATGCTAAATATCATTCTAATTTTAGACATGATTTTTTTTGTTTTATAATTATTCTGCCTGAATTGGAGAGTTGGATGGTTTAAATATTTTAAAACTAAATTTACTACTTACTTTTTTATTTCGATTACCTGTAGCATTATCCTTTGTTTCTAGTATAAAATTTACTTTGTAGTGTTTTATAAGAACCATTTGTTTGTCAATTAATATTTTTTAAAATTGTTTTATTATTGTATTTATTTATACTTATATATATATATATATATATATATATATATATATATACTAGTCTGTTTAGCTTCCTTCTGTTTAGCTGTTTAGCCATTAGTCTGTTTAGCTTCCGGAACCACCGTAAGATATTACTTCAGAGGATGAATGAGGATGATATGTGTGAATGTAAATGAAGTGTTGCCATGTAAATTCTCAGATCGACCATTCCTGCGATGTGTGGTTAATTGAAACCCAAACACCAAAGAACATAGGTATCCACGTTTCTTACTAAATTGTAATCGGCGCTTCTAGCGAGAATCTGGACCCTCAGAATCCAGGTCGGTCTAGGCGAACCCTTGAGCCAACTCGGGGACTTCCCCAGGGGCGCAACGCTTCGCCCGCCATTTCGTGTTGCAGGGGGACGGCGCCTTGGAGAACCGCAAGAGCTCGTTTCGGTCGCCCCTCCTATCTATCCAGAACATTCCGCCCCCTGGTTCCAGCATTGTTCGTTATCTTTATTATTGTGAGAAAAATACTATTATTCAAGCATTATAGAAACTTGAAAAAGAAACTAAATTACAAAAGATAGAAATTTAATAGTAGCTATGATACACACACCTTTGACGACCTAAAGTTAATTAATTATTTGTTTGCGGTTGAGGAAGAAATATAATAATGAAGTAAACTGATTAATCATCTTTTTCTTGATGGATATCTTTAATATATAAATTAGTCTTCCTTGTTAATATTAAATAAATAATTTATATGTCATTCTTCTACATTGGCTTGCATGCACTGATGCTGAAAATTGAATAAAAATCTTTTCATAAAAAAATGGAACAAAGGGCAAACATCTGACAATTTATTTGTATAGTTTTTGTTCATACATGCAGTTAACATATTCTGCATATACTGACTGGCCCTTTCAATATATAAAATACTAAAAATTTGATTTAATTTTTTTTTATAAATGTGGTGAATTTGGTTAATAGTCTTAATTAATTAGAGAATAATATATATAATTTATACATTTTAATGTTAATTAAATGAGGTTAGCGAGATAGGTTATGTTTCCTTTTAAATTTCCTTTTTTTACGAGGGTTTCTCGTAATCTTAGAGATTGGTATGGGGTGATTTGTTTTTTTAATTTCTAGTTGTCGTTTTGATTTCCAACAAAGCTTATCTGTGTTTGTTGACATATACCGGCGAAGATCCGAATAAGCAAATATTTCGGTCTTTTACCGACGTATTTGGTATGCATCGAGATTCGCCATAGATTATTGACACACAAGCACGCACGCACACGCACACACACACACACACACGCGCGCGCGCACACACACACACACACACACACACACACACATATATATATATATATATATAAACATATACCATTTTTGTTTCTTATATATATTTTTTTTTTACCTTTGGAACCACCGTTAAGGTATATCTTCAGAGGATAAGATGAATTAATTGTAATGTGTGTGAAAAATGCCATGCCTGACCAGGATTCGAACCCGAGACTTCCGGATGAAAGGCCGAGACGCTACCACTCGCGCCACGGAGGCCGGCTACCATTTTTATTTCTTTCTTCATCTGTTTAGCCTCGGGAACTACCGTATGGTATTACTTCAGAGGATGAATGAGGATGATGTGTATGAATGTGAATGAAGTGCAGTCTTGTACAATCTCAGTTGGACCACTCCTGAAAAGTGTGGTTAATTGAAACCCAAACACCAAAGAACACCGATCTAATATTCAAACCATTTTTTTTTTTTGGCAATCAGTAAGTGCATCTAATCACTAGCGGCCCAACTCTGTAGGACCGGTTGATTGATATTTTGCGGTGGGCTCCAAGTTCACCATATCTGAACCCCATATATTTTTTGATTGAGATTTTATAAAGGATCTTATGCATGTATCTCCGATACCTACTGATCTATCCGATCTGAGGCATATGATTAAAGCAACTATTTTACTCCAGCTAAGCTATTTAAAATATGTGACGAACTTTAAAATCGGTTGGTTCGATGTGTGCCGCCTGACGATGCTGTATGTTTCAGAATTTATATAATTGGGAAAATTTCTTTATAAATTTGTGCAGAACCTTTATTGTTGAATAACGAGAAGGTATCAGAATCTAATAATTTTTATTTCTATTTTTAGATTTGTTAACTATACTTTACGTAAGATTTTCTTCAATCATAGAATGATTATTCGATTTTTAATGTAATCTTGTCTTCCAATATTCTTTATGTTTAAGATATAGTCGAGTTATGTCTTTCAAAATTCTATTTGTTTAGGATAAAAAAGACAGAAATATACATTTCCTTGGTATAGATTGAAACAAATTTTGTTAATTTAATTGCGTACCAATTTAGGAGAGACTTACTTATTGAAAGCTTATTATACTTATTGTGATATTTTATTAAGGAATATTTATATTCAAGTATGTATACTTTCTTTGTTCATCGTTTTCGTTCGTTTAACATATATCTCAATCGTATTGTTTAAGGTAAAAGAAAAAAAAACAACAAAAAACCCACTTAAACAGTTTGACATTTTTTACCTCACCGGTTAAAGTAGGGGTAGGTTTGATGGGGGGGGGGGTGGGGGGCTCACCTTACTGCGAAGTTTGAGGCACCCTTACTGGATAAAGTTAATGGACAATAGAAAGTAGTTGAAATGTTCGCCCCTTTTAACCAAGTAAGTGGTTTCTCTGTCGATATCTGTTAAAAAAAAAAACCTTTTTCTATGTATAAACTTTGTTGATTCTGATCGGTGTATAAACAGTATTTTATGTAGGTCAGGAGTAAGTAGTTAAACTACTCCAAGAATAAAAACAAAGAAATTATCTTAAGTATTTCCCTGGCTAAATCAAGGGAAATAATGTTAAAATCTTCATCTGTAAAATATCATAAAATATGCAATTATTTATGAAATAAAATTTACAATAGGTTAAATCTAATAATTATTGAAATTTGTTGTAATTATAATTTTTTTATTATAGTTATTATAATTTATTGTACAGAGTGTCCCACGAAGAAAAGAAGAAACTTTCAGGACATGTTCCACTGACGAAAATAATGAAAAAAGTTCTTATAAACGTAGGTCTGGAAACCATTTGTTTTCGAGTTATGGCTAATGAAAAATTTCGCCTGGATTTTAGCTATGCTAAAAAAAAGAAACCGTACTGTAATTTATTGGATCCAAATTAAGGAGTAAAGTTGGTGGTTTCTTATATAATTTGAGTTGGTAAATAGGTTAAAATAGATTTCAGAACTGTAATTCCAGTAGTTTTTAAGATATCCGATGCAAAAAACAAAATTCGGTATCGAAAAAAAAGTTGTTTTTTTTTTAGATTTGTAGTACAATAACTTTGTTAAATGACTAATAAATGCGGAAAGTTTAATAACATAACTTGTAGAGAATTTAATTCTGAGAAAATTAATGTAAGTGTAGCCAATAAAAAATAAATAATAACTTTAAAAAACGGTTTTTTTATTGAAATAAATCAGCAAAACAGCAAAAGTGTTTATCGCTTTGAAGAGGTTTTTCGATTTAAGGTTTGTGTGGAGGAGTTTACTGATTCGCTCAGAGAAAAAGTTTGTTATTTGTTTCTTTATAGCAGTATGATTTAACCATGAGTTCTGTTTAATGCCTAAATATTTGTATGTCTCGCTAAGTGCTATGTTTTCTATCACTTGAGATCTATCAAATGGTATGCTTTGTGTATCTTTCAGCTTTCCTCATTCTATGGAGATTGTTTTATACTTTTGGATGCCTATTTAACTGCTGATGCTCTCTGTCAATGTTATTAGTTTTTGCAGCTGATGTACATCGGCTGCATACAGTTTCAGGTAATCCATGTAAAAAAGGTGATTGATGGTGTGCAGTACCTATGTTCTGCTTTTTAGTTGGATATCATAATTAGTATTATTTAGTGCGTTAAATAATGGATTCGGACACAAATATAACCACAAAGCAGTGAGCGAGTCACCTTGGAATATATCCGTGTTTATTTGAATTTCTCCTGTTTTGATCTGTACCTTGTATTCACCGCGTGTGAGAAACTGGATGACATTAGAATTATTTTTGTATAGATTAAGATACTAAATTAGCCAGGAGTGAGAAACTGAATCTTTTGGTAATCTGCGTAGCATATGTATTTTACCTAAAGTATATGTATTTTATTCTTATTATTCATTTTTGCCCTTAAGGATAATGTTTGAACTTGAATATTTTATGATTATGCGATCCTAAGTTGTTTTCTCTTTCTTTTCTCTTCGCAAAATCTCTCCGTTCTTTGTGTTACTGTTTTCTTCGTTCTTTCCATTTTACTCCTGTTTCTTCTTATCGTTCACTTAAAATTTCGTGTTCATCAATTTGTTTCTTTTCTTATTTCTCCTATCATTTTTCTATTGATCCCTGCTTGTCTTAGATACTCTTCTATTTCGTGATGCCAATTGGTTTTCCTGATTGAGCTATTCTGTACATCAAAGACTCACTTCGTGAGTCTGTTGTTCATTCATAGAATGTGTGTTTTCTAATCATGTCGGTGAGTATGGCAGTTCATATAACTCTTTCTTTGGTTGGTCTCTTCATCCATATGCCTTTTCCATATACTGCTTCAGAATTTTTTCTAAGTGTTTTACGTTCTATTTTTTTATCTTATTTAATTAAATAATATTAAATTAAATTTGTAAATTTATTAATATTTTTTGTTAGTATTAGTTAAAAAATCAATAAAGCAATATTGTTTCTGTAGAAGAAAATATTTTAATTTTATTTTTAATATTTTATGGGAAGATTATTTCATCAGTTTGGTAATTTATTAAAAATGGCAACCGAAGCATGATATATGCTCTTTCTTGATTGTTCTTTTTTTGTTGAAAAATTACATTTTCATAAATATATAAACGAGAATAAATTACAATGTTTAATTTCCTAAATATCAGTCTACATATTTTATATTCATGGATGCTAAATAACAGTTTGACAAATTATTTTTGTTTCCTGAAAACTGATTTTAACTTTCTGTTGTAGCGCTAAGAAATAAGGTATTTCATACGGAATTATATGTGGACATAAAAATACTTAGTAGTAACTCTTTAAACGTGAAAAAATTGTTAAAAAGAAGAAAGACAATTAACATAGTCTTTAAAAATCTAATAAACTAAATACTTAGTCTATAAAAAGTTGTTTGCAATCATATAAAAATTAAATGTGATTTTCTAACGATACTAGTTTTTTATGATCGATCATCGTAATAAATCCCACTTCAAGTAATAATAATTGAGCTGAGCACTATGATATTTTAATAATAGTATAAACTTCTCTACTTTCCCGTCTAGCGCTATAGCTGTTGAACAGAAAGTATTGTAATCGGTTCAATTTGGGCATATAATGATATATATATATATCCGGTTTTCACCGGATCTTGACATTTTGATACCTAAGGAACCCAAAAAACCGGATAGAAATTTTCCGGATATTCAAATGTATATGTATGTTCGGTGTCGCACCCTAAATCATCTTATATCTCTAGAACTACTAGGCCGATATTGAACAAACTCGGTCAAATTACATTTATATATGGGCCATTGATGATATTAAATTTTTAACTTAAAAGATGAAAGGAGGTGAGGCTGTAGGACAACGTCACCCTTAGTATCTCGAGATTTCGCCTAATTAAGGTCATATTTTCTTATTCATATTTGTTAACAATCGCAAAAGGAAAAACAAAAAACATTTTTGAAAAATCGCACTCCATTCCAAACAAAAAATGCTCTAAACTAGTGGCGAAGTGGGCATACTGCGTCAATAGTACCGGTTGTTATCATAAGGAGCGCTAGTGTTGCAGTCCATTATCTTGGAGTTTTCCTTTTTCCCCTGTGAGAAATTCTCTTTTCCCTCGATCTCTTTAAATATTAATTATTTATTGTATTTTACATAGTTAATATTTCAAAGGTGAATAGTCACTGACGTGTACAGTTGTTTTAGTCGTTTGCTGATGGTTTTAATAGTTTTCTAAATAAAAGACCCGTTATCTCGTAAACTGCTTAAAATAAAAAAATGAAAGTTTTACAGCGTGTTTGTATATGCAAGATTCAGGTATTCAGTTTTTTTTTTAAGATGTAATGATTTATATTTTCTAAGATACATAATCTTTGTGAAAAAAATTAGCTTCAAAAAATGGGGAAAATTGAATAAAAATTCAATTTTTAAGTGAAAAATGTTTTGTACTAAAAGCATTTAGCTAACTCAGTAGCTAAAAGAAAAACGTTAAAACTATACAAAATTTCCTTTCTAATTTCCAATAATATCCTGAGGTTTTAAAGTTAGAAAAAAATAACATTACCGAGACACAAAGTACCAGGTGCCCTTTAGAAATCAAATAACTTATAATATTTTATAACTTGAGGTTAAAAATTATAAACCTTGCTGAGGAAATTATAAGATATTACATTGTGTTGTGATTTTAGGAATTTGATATATTTAAGGATAAATTTGCAGTTGTAAAATAATAGATTTATTAGAAGCCTGGTATTGATCTGTAGTCGTAAATTCTTAATTGATATACGTTCGTTAATCTAGAAGTTAAAGTTAAATTTACATGTATAATACATTTATCGTTTCACTTTATTTGATGACTATTCTAGAACTTAATGCAATATATACAAGGTTGTACCTATATCAGCTGTTTATATGAGAATTCCTCCTCCTAGCCCCTAAAAATATAATAAATCTTATGTGATTGATAGTAAATATATATATATATATATACACATTCCATCAGTAGCTGTAAAATAATTTAAGTGATCAGATCATAAAACGCACAATTTAACTCGATAAAATTACAAATTTTTTATTACTCACTTTAAAATAAGTAACTAACTTAACAATGGAGAAGCTTTATAGTATAATTAACTTTTCTTTGATCAAAATAATAAAATATCTCAACACAATTTAAAATAATCTTATTTAAAACAGAAAATTTTCTTAAAACGGTCATATGCAACCAATGTAAGGGATTTAATGAGGAAGTGATTTATCATTTTTAAGTGATACCACGAAGTTAATAGTCAAGAGTAATTTTTACTTTATTTATTTTTTTTTGTTTTACCTCCGGAACCACCGTTAGGTTATATCTTCAGAGGATGAGATGAATGAATTGTAGCGTGTGT
>JAAAKQ030192194.1:0-12028 GCA_010016005.3 Zanna intricata
TAGCCTATTTTTAACTAACATTTTTCATTTATTAAAATTTATGTCAATTTGAGTGCAAGTTTCAAATTTTAAAATACCCATATCTTGGGAACCAATTCAGCAATATGAAATTTATTTATACCAAAATCCTCCATTTTTAACATAGAATTGTTCAAAGACCTAAAGGTAATAAAGTAGTTTTAAAGGTATGGTCTTAAACTTTTTTCTGACACGGTATATATATATATATTTTTTTTTTGTTTTACCAACGCCAATAATCTGTTTCTTCTTTATAATAATTTTTTTTTTTTTTTGTAAAAAGTTAGAAGTAGTATTTTAACTTTGTTTCAATGTTGGAAAATAATCTAGATTTTCTTATTTTTTATAAGTAAATAATTATAGATTTGTTTAAGAATACAACTAAAAGAAAGATAGGTAGGAAGGGAGGGGCTCGTAGTTATACTGAATTCTTGCCAAAACAATCGTTTGGTAAAATTTCTTTTTTTTTTTTTTTTAAATTATCAAACGAATAGATAATTACATATATAAAATACGGTAAGAAAAACCGACAGTTTTACACCATTTTCAAGACGGCATCAACACAAACCCATATAAATGTTATATTGCTGAATAAGAAATTACTCTTTGGGTGTGTGCATCGTACAGATTTAAGACAAAAAATAAAGTGAAAAAATGTTTCTGAAAGTGCAACAAAGTTAATTAAAACTCAAATTTGTTTAAATTTCTCATTCATTGATGCGTCCAATCACCACCGTCTGATCACTGTGATACAACCAGAATCAGTACTAATGTATTGTAGCAGTTTTATCTTTCAGGTTTTCTAATATTCTGCATTTTGTTAGAGTAAGATTACAATCATTTGTATACTTCAATCATTGTAAAGCTGTGTTTTTCATGTTATCTAATGTTCATAAATTTAGCTATGAACGTTCTAAGCTCTTGTAGAAGCTGTATTGTTCATGTTGTCTAATCTCCTGTACAATTTTTTTCTGCAAAATTTTAATCGTTGTACTTAACTTTTCTTGTTTAGAAATAAATTATTATTGCAGTAATATGATTTGTTTTTATTTAAAAAAAATTAAATTAGTGATTATTTACAGGGATCCGTTCACATGTATATATATTTGTGTGTGTGTGTATGTATATGTACTCTCATATCACTGGTAGGAATTCTGTGAGAATGGTAAAAAAAAGATTCCTGATCAACCGAAAAATATTATTTTTTTTTTTAAATATTGGCCCAAAAATCGAGATAATAGAACTGCAACAATTTAAAATCAACCATTTTAAAAAAGTAACTAAAAGTGCTTGTTTTACTAATAAATTTGTCACTTGTATTTATATCATATATTTAATTTCCAAAAAAAAAAAAAAAAAAAAAAAAAAAAACATTACAATGTGTGTAAGTGTGTAATCTGTATATTTCTCGGTAACTATTTTTTTCCTTTCTATCTTCAGTAGATTTTTAAAAAACCATATCTACATATTAGTATATTTATTTATTAACATCTTCTATTACATCAAAATATTATTGTTTTAAACAGATATCCAATTTATTAACTGTATACATACATTTCGGTTCATATTACATGTCATTCAACTTACGAAGAAACGTTTCTCAAAATAAGTACGATTTGGTAAAATTAGGATACATCTGAAGTAATAATTCTCAAAGAAAATACTATGAAGAAAGGAAAAGATATGCATCTTAACCTTCCCCACCAAGGATTACTGATGCAAATAATAACATTTAACGGAACAGTAGACAACGTAATTATTGCCCTGACTTATTAGTAGATTATGTTGCTTGCCCAACAGTTAAAAGGGAATACGTTCATCAGTTGCGCGCTTGTGTGTGTGCGCGTGCGTTAGAATTCATAGATATTAGGTTGGGAATAAAATCTTGCGTGTTTATTTTAGTCTTTTATAATTATTGTTGCATATCTTTCCTCTTATTCCATTCGTACCTTTTTCGACCAAAACTTATATATATAATCTAACCGTAATCTAGTGAAATCTAAAAACGTATGTCTGCAATTATTAAGAGGAATACTTTTTTAAAAATGTTATAGAAGATATTAGTAAATAAATAAACTGATGGCAACGAAAAATATATAGATCAAAACAAAATAAAATATACAACAAAACGGAAGCTAAATTTTAAAATAAATGATAAAAAAAGACATCTGCATAAAATAGAAGGAAATAAAAAAATAACATTATTTTATTATTGTAGAATTATAAGGTAAGTAGTGGCGTACAACATATTTCAACGTCCACCAAAGTACAAAAACAGAAGCAATAGAAGGAAAACAAACATTGATCTAACAAGACAAAATAGAAGGACTTTGAAGTTCTTTTCTTTGCTTTGTCTTTAAGCCGCCGACAAACAAATTACAATTTAATGTATGCAACATGGAATATGCTAAGAATACTTTCACGTAATTGCTCTTTCTTCCTTAATAGAATTAATCTCATTTTTTATCAAGGTTAAAAAGATATGAAAATGATGAGGATCTAAAACAACATGCAAAATATTTAAAATAACATTCCATTCAATTCAACATATTCTCTCTCTCCTCTGTAATACATCGTTTGTATAAAGAGAGAGTGTGCGTTTGTGTATGTGTACGCGCTTCATGCACGTATATATTTTGTTGTCTTATAATTTATATCGGTCAAGATTTTAATAGTGAAGAACGCCGTGAATTTCTATACTGCGGTACTGTTTTGTACCTATATAACAGAAAGGACAGCCGCTTCTGTTTGTTATATTGCCTACGTATTATTCTACGTAAAAGAGTGAGTGCAGACCGTTGCTCTACTATCTTTTAAAATGAGTAGAATATGCCAACGATTTGATGAAGAATTTTCTCTTAAGAAATAACATTACTTCTACCGCTGCTGTATGTAATAGACTACAGTGTTAGACTCTCACATTTATCACTTATTATGCCTATAAATTATTATTTTTTCTTTTGTGTGAAGTTTTTTTTTTCTATTTTATATAAAATGTGGGCCAAATATGCAGCTGCTTTTGATGGTGATGTTATTTAAAAGCTTCTGAGAAAATTTTAATATTAAACAATTTTTTTCTTATAATTTTTATTTTATTTTATCATAAGTGCTGCCCAAGACTTAAGACTTAATTATGAAAATATGAGCGGCTGTTTCATACGGATTTTTTATATAATTTTTTACATATTCATCTCAGTGTTATTTTTAGTTATAAAAAAAGAGCTCGTTAGTATCTTAAAGTTTAAAGGTTATTTTTGTTGGTGTTTTTCTCATAGTTTTTACATTTTTTAATACTTTATGTCTTAATATTTACCTATAATAGGTCTATTAATTTCTTCTTTCTTTTTTTTTTATAGTTATTTCAATTTAAAAAATTTATTGAAATAATTTCCTTGTTTCTATCCAAGATACGTTTAAATATTTCCATTAAAATAAAATAAAATTGAAAATTTTTGGAGCTGAATTAATACAAATTTATAACGTTTTTAGGATAGAGGTTGGAATTTCATTTGCTAGAACGACCATATCTTTATGTTTTTTAATTATTTTCTACCGTAAAGAAAATGTTTAAATTTTTAGATTTATTAGAAAAAGAAAACAATTTAAATTATTTGAACAAATATATTTTTTTAATTGAATAATTAATTTCCGCTCTTGTCGTAAAAGATATTTTATTATTTTTACCATCTAATAATATCTCAATTAGAAAACATAATAGAATGTTTAGAAAAATATCAATACCATTAAATTCAACATTATTTGAAATATAATATTTACTATATCCTTTTATCATATCTTGAAAAAATATAATAGAATCAAGTTTTCAAATACAAAAATTTCCTATTGAATTTCATTACTCTGAACACTATAACTTTACTTCACGAATGAACTTCTTTCTAGCCAGAACAGAATTTAGAAATTTGAAATATAATAATTCACATATAATTAAAATTACTTTCACACCAACAATAATTCTAGTTCACACCAACATAAATGTATTTATTTTTTTTTTTTAAATTTTAATTGAGATTTTTGTTTTCGGATAACCTCAAATTTATGTTTGTATAAAATATTTTTGTATAAAACATTACTACGAAAATAATATAATAAGTGTTTAGGATGTACAGATTTAGATTGTCTTAGATTAAGTAATAAGGAAACGTACATATGCTTTTGTAATCAGACGTTATCATAGTTTATAAGAGAATGAAGTTAATTTTTTACTTGTTAAACTTTGTACTACAAAAGCATTTCCGTTGATTTTTCAATTATGAAATTTTTGCCTTAGAAAACCCAATTATTAAAATATTTTTGCATTTTTTTTTTATATTTATTTTTATCTGAAGTGTATTAGAAAATCATCATTATTGAATTTTAGTTACCGTATGATTATTATTATACTTCGTTCATTTTATTATTAATAGTTTGCTTTTATGTTCACTTATAGATTTCATTTTTAAAGTTCATTCATGCTTTTGAAATTTTTTCGTATTAAACAATTATATTCAGTTTTATAAAAATATTAAAAAATTATTGATTCATTATAAAGTTTTTTAGATCAGCTTTTTAATTACTATTATGAACTGTTTTAATTAATATTATATAAAATTAAGATATTTTAATTATATAAAAATAAACTTCTTCCCAGCAATACAGATTTTTGCGATTTCTAAATAATGTATTACTATTTTAGGTATTTTTTTCAGTAAATTATTTATTTATACAATAAATATTAAAAAAAAAAAAAAAAAAAAAAAAAAAAAACATATATTTTATCTAACCATGATAAGTAAACTTTTATAACAACAGATTAAAACTTTTTTTTTGTTTGTTTTTTTCAGTTTTAATTCGATTAAAAACAAAGAATAGGTTAAAACGTGATTACTACTACCGTGAAGTGGACGGTTTTAAAGAAAGTAACAGAAACACGATTATTATAATACTTATAGTTTGAATTAAGTACTATTAGAAATGTGATTTAAAAATTAATAAAAAAATAATAATTTAAAGTAACAGGCTGCAGTTGAGAAAACTGCCACTTTTCGAATTAAATTTTATAAATAAGTACGTTTTATGACGATCTAAATTTATAATCCGATGATTTTAATGCAGTATTTAAAAAATGTGATGTGAACATCACACGACTTCCTTGTGTAGTTATTAAATTACATCTACGCATTTAATAAAAACTTTTCATTTTTTAATGAAAAGTACATAAAATTTTATTTTATTAATAACTTCTGATATTTTTATTTTATTCTTTTTTTTCTTTTAACCTCGGGACCATTGTTAGGTATTACATCAGAGAAAGAGATTAATGATTTGTAGCATGTTTGCCATGCCATGCCAGACCGGGATTCGAACCTGGGACCTCCAGATGATAGGCCGAGACGCTACCACTCGCGCCAAGGAGGCAGGCACATTTTTTTTTTTTGTGTTGTTATTGAATTATTATTTATCGTAAAACTTTCTTTTTTTTACAATCAAAGGTTAATAATTATTAATAAATTAATATACGTGTATTATACTTTTTACGTTATAAATACTTTTTTAAATTTTAAAAAAAAGTTAAAAGAAAATGAGATAAAATCTAATTCAAACCGATGATTCTTTCTCTTGTAAGATCCAAACATTTCATTAATTAAAATTTCATTTAGTTATAAATCTGCAACCAATGAAAATAAGAATTATTTATGATATATCGTTGAAAAGCTCTGAATGAGGGCATATTATTGCAGTTAAGTGGTCCAGCCGATTGCAATCAAAAGGGGAGGTACACAATTAGATGTTACTACAGTCCTAAATCCAAAATTTTAACATTCTACGGCTAATAGTTTTTGAGTTTTGCGAGATGCAGACGTCATGCCGAAATTAGTCAAAATGGATATTTCCATTGAAATATGAAAACCGAAATTTTTCACGATCACAATACTTCCTTTACTTTGTACAAGAAAGTAAAAACCAAATTCGCAATACGACATAGGTCTTTGTAATGTCATAGAGGAAAACTCTGGTGTAAAATTTAATCCTACAGATTAACACATTACTTTGGATAAATTTGTATAGTTTATGAAGATCGACATTGTAAATAATTTAAGGCAACCATATTAAAATTATAATAAAAATGTAATAAAATACAGTAACAAAAATGTAATATTGTAATTGCTTGTATAAAAGTAATAATATTACTTAATTATCATAGAATAATAAAGATTTTTATATAAAAATGGAAAAAATTTACTGAAAGGTATTATTGTTATAGTCTTTTTCAACGGTCACCACGGTATCTTCCATTAGAAAATCTCGATAATTTAATTTTTTCATTCCATTTTTTTCTTATTTATTTTTTAAACAAATTTTTGTTTAGTTTTTATGTTGAGACTTTGTGATGCACACGTGCAATAACCGGTCATAATGAACTCAGGGCCAAAGCAATTGAGAAGGCTTTCTTCTTCCTGTCATCTTCTTAAAGGTACCTTTACCTCATTCCCCCTCTTTTAAATTCTGTCTATCCATCTACAAGTATCTATCAACTAATACCTACCTACCTTATTTCTTATGCTTCTTTTCTATCTAATAGTTTATTCCTTATTGTTGGCTGTTATTTGTCGTTAGTAAAACACGAACGTTGTATCTTCATCGTCCTGTGTTGTTTTTTTTTTTCATTCATTCAATTTTTTCCCGAAATTACGCTTTTATTTTACATTTTATCTGCATTAAATTATACTTTTTATTTATATTGTTCCATAAAAAAAGATATATAGAGTACTAAAGGAAATGTTGAATAAAAAATATCGTGGTTAATTTTTTTTTTTTTTGTATTTTTATATTTTTATGAATAAAGTTTAATGTAAATTAAGCTGTACTGTTTAATATAAATTATTTAATTTAAGACTTTTTCTTAACAAAAAAATATATTAATAGTTGAGTAAACAATTTAAAATACCTAAGGCAAAGAGATCCGATCAGAATTGTTTTCTATGTTAACAGTAATGTTTATCGTATAATTCTAGTTTCTACCTTGAAGGAATGAAGAAAATAATTTATTTAGCTGTGTAATATTAGGCATAACATGCCGATATGTTGCATTATATTCGGTTTAGTTAATTGGAAACCTTTCCACACATCACTTCCTTTAGAAAGCGTAGCATGGGGTAGTTGTTATTTGTTGCAATATATTCGATTTAGTTAAGAAGGAAACTAGAAACCACTTCGTTCATCACTTCCTTTAGAAGCATAGCATGTGATAGTTGTTATTTTTGATAATGTTTATGTTCCTTTCGAAAGCGAATTATAATTCATGTCAGGTTGCTTACTGCAGTTACTTTTGAGTATGTTCGATTCTTTTAAAAATCCGTTTAAAACCACTGTAGATGAAATGTGATTTTTCAGTTTCCAATTCTGGTATCATAATATGATTTTCAGATGCATAACTGTAAAACGACTTAAAAAAATTAAAAAAAACTTATTTTAATAATTTTCTTTGAATTGTATTCCTTACTTTGGATTTTGCCCCTGAAATAACTAATTTTTGTTATATATAAGAATATAAACAATATTCTAATAATAGAAATTGAAAAATTGAAATTAAATTTAAAATTAAAATTAAATAATAAAAACAAATTAACAATGTTTTATTTATATTACAGGAAAAACCACATAAGTGCGGTTTATGTTCAAAATCATTTCCAACACCTGGCGATCTCAAATCACATATGTACGTACATAACGGATCATGGCCGTTTAAATGTCATATATGCAACAGAGGATTTAGTAAGCACACCAATTTAAAGAACCATCTATTCTTACATACTGGTAAGTTTATTACATCTTATTATTAGTTTGTATTATTTATTACCATATAGTAAAATAAATATTTTCTGCTAATTAAATAAAGAAATAATATTATAACTAAGTTAAGAGAAGGAACGGCTCATCAATAAAATTTCATCAACAACCGTTGTTTAAAGCCCTTTGGTTTTATTACTCCCCTATAAAGATTTTATATGGGCTTAGCTAAGGCGTTTATAGATTTGTTTAATATCTTCTACCAGTAATTACCGTTGGTGATTATTACAGTTCGCTGACTATATAAAAACTAACACTGTTACTTCAGATTGAAATTTAATTACTGATCAAATTAATATTTTAATGAATTTTATCAAAATTATTCGTATTTAAGAAATTCCTTAATATATAATATTAATTGGATCATTAAAACCAAATAAAGGAACCTTCCATTGCGGAGTGGTAGCTTCTCGAACTTTCATCCGGGTTCGAATCCCGGTCGGGCAAGGCATTTTTCATACGCTACAAAATTCTATTTCCATATCCCATTCACTTTCAGTCTTATGTAGCAAAATCATCAAGCAAATAAAATTTAATAATTCTTAAAATCTTATCAATATAGTGAATTTAATTGAAAAAATTACAATCAAATTCTGCATATTTATTTTCTTTTTAGATTTTTAAATTATCTCATGAAGAATCATGGAATGATTCACAATTAAAAGTTAGGTTGTTTCAAATTTCAAAACATGCCGAATTGAGTCACTCAAAATAAAAAAGTCTTTTTTTTATTTATTTATTTTATTTTTTTACAGACGGTTTCCCTCACAGAAATCATAGGTAAATCTTTAGATCTTATGTTATGCAAATATTACATGAAAAAGAAGCATGTAGTGTTACTCCTCAAGAAAAAATAAAAAATAAATAACCGTGTGATAAATAATACATACATAAATAAAGTAACATAACTTGATTTGGAAAATAAAATAACTGTAAAGACCAGAGATAATTGTAAACTCTAGAAGTAACCATACATCATATGAACAACTAAACAGAATAGCAATTATAATAATAAACACATACATATAAAAGCCTAAAGCCTAAAATATAAACAATACTTAATCAGAATAATAGTAAGCCGAAAATATATTATCATCATAATTAACCTAGTATTCTTATACTTCGAGATACATACCATCCTCCTGAATCGTTCCATAACTTCACAATTTTTTTACTTATGAGGCTTGACATTTCCATCATCAAGATCCGATCCCTAGGTCCAACAGGTAAAGCCTTTTGATCCGTCTGAGATGCTCGCTATTGTCCAACAAACTTAAAGCGAGACGGTTAACATGAGAGTCAAGTCGAATCCAATCTCTCGTTAACAAATGAGATTCCCATGTACTCGTAAATCTCAGCATTCTTCATAAAACCACGATGGTTGCGTTATGTTCCTTATCATTTTGCTCTGAATGATATCCATGTTGTTGATACTAGAATTATCTAATCTTCTATGTCCAGATTTTCTTCAAGGGCACTTTGTTTGTCAGCACCTTGTTCGAAAGAGAAATTTGTCATCCTTTACCCACTAGCCAGTACATGATTTTAAATTTAACATCGAACAATGTAGATAAAAAAGACAACGCTGATAAAGAAAACACTTGAGAACTTTTTATTGTAATTTCATATGTATTTTTGTTAATCATTAAACTAATTTAATATATAATTAATTTCTTATTCTAAATATTTCCATTTTAAAGTTCAAATTATTTTAAACTTTTCATATTAACATTAGAAATTTAATTAGGTAAAGAAATTAAATTAGTTTTTTGGGTAAAATTGTTCTATTTTCTGAGATGAAAAAATAATTTTAATAATATTCTAACAAAGAATCTGGACAGAAAACTATTTGGGAGCCTGTAATTTTTTATTTAGAAAAATGAACAACTTAAAAAAATAATTAATAAAATAGTAAGAAAAAAAAATAAAAATAAGTTTATTAATTAGACTAAGAAAATGTTAAATAATGGAAAGAATAATATGAATGAAAGAAAATATTTTGATCATTTTTAGTATATGTTAATTGTACCAATCAATAAACTCAGAAAATCATTTCAAATCACAATTTATTGTTATTATTTAAGTTTTTTATTTACATAAAAATTTTATTTACATTATTAATGTTGTTGAATTAATTATAAAATTATTAATTAATTTCCCTATGTCATAAATTCGTATTTGCAGATTAATAACCGGTATAGTATAATTACTAATATCTGCTGGTATTTAAATTATTTGATTTATTAATTTTGATTTTAATTTATATTATGCTTGTTATGTAAAATTAATAACTTTTCACGGTGGTAATTCGCTTTTAGTATAACTTTCATTAAAATTTTCATTACATTTATCGCTATATATTACTTTACTAAGAGTTTATTACGCTTCAAATTGTGGGTATCAAATCTGATTTAGAATCATAAATGCATTACTTACAACGATAAAATAAGTAAAGTAATTTTTGAGAGTAATTTTCAAAATTGATGAAAATATTATAAAAATATCCCCATTATTACTCTATTTTGTTAGGGTTAGGGAAATCCTAACCCTCGTTAATTGTTTTTTTTGTTTTCCTTAGACATCGTTATTTATTTTTTTCTATATTCTTTATTACATTATATTTTTTCTTTCAATTTCCTATTTTATCTTTTTCTAGTATCAATGATATTATGTTTGTTAATCCATTAAGGGAAATAATGGCTAAAAGTTTGATTATCACAAAAATTATTCAGTTTAAAAATTTTAAAAATGATTGACGAAATTATTGGTCAGTTTTAATTTTCACTGAACATACTTCTATTCAATATTTAATAAATAGACTTGAAGATTATTGGTAAATTTATTACACCTCTGAAATTTTTCCTAGTACAAACTCATAAATACGTGTAAATATGTATGCAAACATATTTGATAAAGGCATATACAGATTACCAAATTGTATCTAAAAATTACTTTCCGAGATAGATAAAAATATAAATTATAACAAACAGGAATTTTCTATAGAGATTTCTTTTCAGTATAAAAATCCACTTTAATTTGATTCGAAAATGTATGATTAAAATTAATTTTCATTTAAATTTTACGAAAATTCCTATAATCATTATATAATGATGGAAAATACAAATTTATAAAGAATTTATTTGAGGCAGTTAAAAACGTGAATAAAAGATACGACTTTCTTCATCTCTTCACTTGTATAGTTTATTATTATTTAAGATAAGTTAATAATAATTTCTTTGGATGTGTATAAAGTATTATTTTTTTTAAATTAAAAAAATAGTTATATAATTCATAAATTTCATGATTTTTTTTAGAAACTTAAGAAACTTTCCTGCAGATTTATCATAAGCTTTCGAATTTTTATGTTTTTCTATTAAAAAAATAAATTTAGCTCTGAAGCTTGAATAAAAAAAAAAAAACCAGTATAAAAAACAAGAAATTTTATTTTTAAATTGATGTATATCAATTTCAAAAGCATGTGTTTTATCTTTTGCAAAAATTTTTAAAAACAATACGTGTGTATTGTAAATTATAAAACAAAAAGTATTATAAAAGTATTCTGTAGAAAACCAAAAAATGTAAAATAGAATTAATAAAAAAAAATATCTCAATTTAAACTCAGTTTTTAATTAATATAGTTAAGATTAATAATTAGATTATAAATATTGAGAAAAATACAAAATAAAATGTTTCAAGTTAAGATTTCAAATGGTTTCTTTCTGAATATACGAGTACAATAAAAATTTATTATGTTATTTCACTAAAAATTATATATGTATATATTTAATAAACAATTTATTCATTCAGCCCACATTATTATTATCAAAATCCATCAGTTCTACCAAAATTAGAATTACTAAAATACTAAAATTAGAATTAGAATTTGCGCTAAATTATCACTAAACATACAATAAAATATAAAGAAACCGTCATACGACATATGTATAATGAATAGAATGAGTGTCATCAGTATAGATTTTTCAAGTTAATTGATATTAGTTAATTATCAAGAAGTTCGCTAGAACTACTTCGGTAAGGAGAACCGAAGAAGTACTTAGCGAACATTATTATCTGATTATATGATAACCATAACCTTCAAAATGAGAATCGCGAGAAGAACTTAACAAATAAAAACTTTAAAACAGTTGTTTTTATTTTGAAA
>JAAAKQ030192216.1:0-12028 GCA_010016005.3 Zanna intricata
GTACAAAACCCTCCATGGGATCGGAACGCAATCCACACTTCCTTAAACGAATTACAGTCATTTTATTTATGTATACCGGCCAGTTCAGTAGAGTTACACAGCAGCAAAGGGCTCAAGCCCGTATACTGCAGAAAATAGGAGGGTATTGCACCCTCCGACATCCTTGCGTTCCGTTCCGTTTCACGTGGAATGCAGTAAGAGAAGACGTATTCATTCCTACCATTTTATCGACGTCCAGTGACACAAAAATGCCTTTTTGAGTTCAAACGATTGCAGTTTCCCATCCAGCTTGCATTTGCTGTGAATATCAATCACTTTGTATAGCAAGCATTAACTTTAAAATATTTCTACCAATTATTACATACAATAAACATATATTATCATATATAATAGACATATATTATCTGGTTTGCCAACTCAAGTGTTGGCACACCAAACAATTTGTTTGTCTTTGTTCCGGGCGGACCCGAAGAAAAACGTAGTGTACCGTCAAATTTTACTGTAAATGATTTGAGATTAATAAAACTGTTATCGGTATGTCATCTACTAACCCTCTCCTCCATCCATCTCCTTTTATATTTAAATGATGCCTCCTTAATGTAATCTGCGAAACGCCGGGTAACCGAACTAGAAATTAATACAATTATCTCAGATTGTTGTTAATATGATCACTCGTCTAATCATCACATAAAATAAAAAAAAAATTATTCATCCATAATACAGGTGGAAAAGAAATCTTATCGATTTTATGTAATGTCAAGTTAAAGTAAAAAGTATTCTTAAATAATATCTTAAAGAACACTGTAATACGTTTCACAAGATAAAATATCCTCGGACCTATTTATCTCCTTTTATCCCTCATTCTCATTTTCTCACTTCCACTTTTTCTCGATCACCTCTTTTATTTTCCTTTTCCTTCTGGTAAATTCTTTTTCTTTGTTTATGTGACGTTTAAACTATCTGAACCGTCATTACTGACGACCACGATACACGACCAAAATATTAGGGGAAAAAAAAAAAAAGTGAGAGATTACACTTGGACATGAACGACCATTGGTCTGTATGTTCTTCAGTATTACAACTACTTCTGCTAACAGTCTGCAATTAATCTTCTACTTTGTTCTTTTCTTATACGAGTAAACATGAACAAATTGCTTAACACATACTGAATCTTTTTCTCTCACAAAATACTCTACTCCATTCTAAACTTTTAGCTCAAAAATGGTTTTAAAACAAAGAAAATCTATATTTATAAAATTAAAAATCTAATTTTATTATAACAATTAAAAATACACAAATAAAATCAAAAAAGATTACTGCATTAATTAGAATATGAATAAAAATCCTTAAATATTTTTTTATAAAGAGGTACAACCAGGGTAAAAAGAAAAAAATCAGCAAAGCGTTGCATAACTTTTAATAATTTTATTACGTAATATTTAAAATATAATTGTAAAACATAAAATAAATGATCAATAAAATATGTTGGATCAGGTTTGATCCCTAGATTAAATGACGATTTTTCCGGGTGATAACGCGAAGAAAGCGATTTACGCCCCCCCCAAAAAAATAACGATTTTATTTAAAAATTCTATGATGAAAATTATTAATTCAAAATTTTTGCCCCGAGTTGCAAAGTTTATATCGATCCTTTCACCAAATGACTTTTTTTTTATCTCAAACTATAATTGATCATAAAAATATATTTTAGCAAACGTTACACTTATAATTGTTGATAGATAATAATCGCTAAAAGAAAGTTGAGCCAATTTGAGCCCCTTCCTCCACAATTACCCCTGCCGGTCTCCGTGGCCGAGAGGTAGGCGTTTCGGCCTTTCATCCGGAGGTCCCGGGTTCGAATCCCGGTCAGGCATGGCATTTTTCACACACGCCTACAATTCATTCATCTCATCCTCTGAAGATATATACTTAACTGTGGTTCCGGAGGTAAAAAAATAAATAAATAAATAAAAAAATACCTCAGCCATAACCTGAAAAACATATAAAGTCTTGGAAGCTATTAAAAGTAAAATTTTAAGTCGGATACAATGACACCCTCCTTTTTAAAAAAAAAATCCCACCTATGTCGTATATACTAATAGTAAATATAAAGTTAGATTTTCAAGTTTGAGAATTAAAGTTAAAAAAAAAAAGTTAATATTTTAAGTACGGGTCATATGTCTGTACTAAAAATTGTGTATTATAGATATGTATATTTTAAGCATTAGCTCGATATTTTTTTTTTTTTTAGACTTTTTTTTTAAGTTTAGTTATTAAAGATGCTTCAGTAAGATTACCTGTTTTACACAAGCCAAAAAAAATTAGTTCACTAAACTAAATAAAAATTGTGAACACCGTTATGTCCCATAGGCTCAAATATCAAACCGAAGCTGGAAATGTATAGCTAATTATTTACGCAAAATTACAAATTTTTTCTTCAAAGTGTTTTTAAATGCTACAAAAAATCAAAAGAAATATTTTGAATATTCTTCACCTCATATATCCAACAGACATAAAACTAGAATTTAAAATAATTTAGTACTTTCATCGCATTAAAAGTAAATTTTTTATGACCACTGCACTAAAAAAAAAAAACAAAAATTAAAATGGCGAAAACTACTCTTTCCTTGTTTAGTTAAATTTATCCAAAATAAATTTTATAAATGTACATATAGAGACATTTTTTGAATCATTTTTGAATAATTTATATTGAGTTAGTCAGGATATTTTACAAAATACGGGTAAATATACGTACATCTTACAGCTTTCGGTAATGTCAATAACTATTTTTCTGTTTTTAAACTAAGGATTTAAACATCGATATTTTTAGAATCCTGATAGTAAAAATTTTGGCCGTTTGCTATATTTTCAATGCAGCAGAATAACACTAAGGCCTAGAAAGTTAAATTCAACCAAATATGAGGTATAAAACATTCGTTTAACTAGCAAGAAAATCGTTATTTTCATCAAAAGAAAAACACGCCTTTTACAATCTACCCCAACCTACCTAACATACATCAATTTTTTCGATTACTACATTGGTATACAAAATTTTATTTATTTTTTGTCCTAGAAGTAAAATGAGGTGAAGCTAATAGCATTCTTCGCGCTGAATTAAAATATGATTTCAAAATTAGTCTATCACGTAACGAGTTTTAGAGACAACTATTTTTATTTAACAATATTACGTTTTTAAGATGCATTCTTAGTACAATGTAATCGACATCAGCTGATTTGCGATGACGAGTTTAACTACTAAATCAACGTGGTAGGTTATCATTATCCTCTGCCAAATCTTTGTATTGTTGATCATCGCTAAGTAAGGTATTTTCTGATGGTTTAGGCGTCATGGCAGTTGTTCAATGAGAACTACAGGGGCCCCAAGGTAGGTTGCAAATTAGAGTACGAAATATTGTGCTTTTATTTTGAATTAATGCTCGCAGTATTAGTCAGAAAAAAATAACAAAAAAAAAAAAAAGGGTAGCAAGATCTTTTGTTTCTCGCCAAATCATTGGAAAAACTAAGTTCATGTGGCGAGAACGCTTTGACCAGCTTATAAGGAGTCTGACATATGTAGCACAACAATAAATGTAAGGAGCCTAATATTTATCTTGGTCACCAAATTTGCAGCCAAAATAAATTTTGATGAGAAAAAATAAAATTAAAATAAAGTTTTACTTAGTTAAATAAAACTACCTTTCCGAAATTTAAATTTTTACCTCACCATAAATGTAGCGTCGAAACTGAGAAACGTTTACAGTGAGCTATATTACAGCAGCACATAAGCGGACCTTACATGATCAATAATACTACTGTCAATAGTCTTTCCATAATATCAACGTTAATACAGATTCAATACGTTAATAATGTATAGTACCTGTAATGTATACTTATACACATTACATGATCAATATTACTGACAATATTTTTAATCAGTACTTTCTGTAGTAGTTGTCTGTTTAATGTTAGACTGCGGTCATGGATGATATAACTAAAGCATGTTTAGCAGAGATAGCAACAGCACTTCTGATGTTATCATTCATTAATTTCTACCATTACACTTATAAAACTAATACAAAAGTATATTAATCTTGCCATTTCTCTGAACAAGTTAGTTCTTTTGAGCTCATACGTTTCGGGCCATCTTCAGCTCGAGTCCAAATCGACTCATACTGCTAAACGGCTTGTGCAATATACTTTTTTTATAAGTGAACTTATTTTATTTTCTGCAAACAATATAAATTACTAGGGTAAAGAAGTAACTCAATAAAAATGTTAACTACATCTTCTATGCTTGAATCGGCGTTCAATTTCGCTGGTGTTTCGATGTTTCGCAAAAACTATAACGCATGAAACTCCCATGAAGAGGTATATATTATCTGTACCGGCTCCAGTTCTTCCTGAATTAGTATTTATTATTATTATTTATTTTTTAGGTAATTAGATCTCAAGGTATTAATTTTTTTCTGTAGTTATCGATTGTAGCGTTACCCTTAATGTTAGAATACACGTTTAACAGTTTTTGAAGTATCAAATTACGTTTATATTTATTAATATAATTTGGAATCTTAGGGTTCCATAATTCGGGTAACCTTTCATGTAAAATAATAAATACATTAAGCAATTCTTTTTCTTGAATCGTATTCACCTCAGATTTATTTACTTTCGACATTTCAAATACTAGAAAACAAAAATCTTTAATCTCATTATCTATATTGTAATTACATAAGAACAGATAAGAACGTAGTTGTACTGAAGTAAATATTGATATGATATCGTATACAATTTTATATATACAATAATACTGTCAATAACCCCTCTAAAAAAAAGGCGGGTTGAAGTAGGATTGATCCCTCCGCCCAGTATTGACGTTTGGATTTCAAATTATCGGGATTTCCTTAACACAATCCATCAATGCTTACAAGATGATCAGGTATTTTTAAGTATTGACAGTACTATTGATCGTGTAACGTCGAAACACGAAAGATGTACAGACTGCCTACGGCTTGAACCAGCAACTCAGACATTATAATCAAAACAGATGTTGCTTGTGCCATCACTTTGACAAACAATGATTACTAAGTCTGTAAGAAAACAATCTTCCGACACATTTTAGAATTTCATCTTCCAGCAGTTATGACTAATTGTATTGCTCTGTGCCAATGCAGACCTTCTTTCATAAACTAATCATTTTTAAATGTTTTATCAATACAAATTGCTATTCATTTATGTATAATAAATGCGTAATACCATAAATTAATTGCATAATTTCCATAACTTATACAACACTGAACACTGTGTAACTCAAAAACTGAAGATGATAGAAAAATTCTGTTAAATTTTTTAATTCAAGGAGAAAATGCGTATAGAAACCACTTCTACTTACTCTGGAACAAAGCTTGTATATCAGTGTTATAATTTCAGCAGGCTTAGAAAAAAGTCTTGGAATTATTCTGCATTATTTTTAAATACCTTTTTCTTGTAGCATTAAAAATAATTCTTTCTCCAAGGAAATGCAACAAGTGTAAAAAAAACAGCGTTATTCTATTACTACGTCTTAGCTTAGATTCAAAATGAAATATAAATTCTACTATAATTATCAAGGTGTTTTGTTTATTAATTATAATTTATAAATTACAAAAGAAATGTAAAAATTCATTCGAAAAAATAAATATTCATACATCTTACAATATAAAATACAGGTAAATAAAATTAACGTAAAAATAATATTACGACAATTTAAAAAAAAACTTCTAAAAGCTATATTCCAGCATCTATTACTCTGAAGCTGCCTGGCCGCTCTTTTTATTAATTTATCGAAATATTTAATAGACGTTTTTCTGAAACCAAAAAATTCACTCCGTGTTGCTGATCAAGTTGACAAAAAGACATAATGAACATGGCTTACCGTTGAAACGGATCTGTAAAAATAATAGATTACACCAGATATTTCTTTTCTTCAACTTCAAAGGCCGATTATACAAGTACACAGCAAAAGCTGTTTCAGACATCCGATTTCTGACTAAGCCAAGATCAAATACAGTCACAAAATACGTCTTCAGCTTAATACGAAATTTATATGCACTTATAAATGTGAATAAAATCAGCAAAAAAATTTAATGACAATGTCTACAAGATAAATAGATGGATACAAAATAGTAATGAAAATTTTACTCCGAAATTTTATGCTTTCACCAACAAAAATCAGCAGGAACTGATATAAAAGTCAAAACACGACATTTAAAAAAAAATAGTTTTTTTAATTTAGTTATTTATTCTCGATGATATTCAGTGTATTATTTTAATATATATTGTATTATAACTGTAAAGGTTACCTTCATACTGACAAATTACATATCTTTTATCAAGAACATGACGTATCGCATAAAGTTTTTGCTCAGCAAATACATTGCATATCGAAATGCAATGGATATCTGCATCATAAATAACACCCATAACTCTGAGTCTCTAGAATTTGATGTGTATGAATTATCATTACTCTCATAGAAAGAAACTTTGATTGGTATCTTATGCGGTTTACATGCATCACTCCTTAAAGAATTATTATAATAAAGAGCGTAAAGCAACTAGTTAAATTAA
This sequence comes from Zanna intricata, assembly GCA_010016005.3. NCBI lineage: Eukaryota > Metazoa > Arthropoda > Insecta > Hemiptera > Fulgoridae > Zanna > Zanna intricata. The sequence goes on from JAAAKQ030192216.1 coordinate 6,601, forward strand.
CACTTTATTATGAATCAATGCATTATTCAACGGTCATAATTCAGTGAAGAAAATAACCCATGAATATATATATAAAAAAACACATTGTGATTCATAACCAACGCCTAGCAAAAACTACTGAAGATAAATTGATGAAAATTTGTATACCAATTTTTCTTACGGTGCAAGTGCAATTTAAGAGAGGATTTTTTTGAAATTCCGAGTTTTAATTTCTCAGTAATAAATTTAAATATCTACGTAAATTTTAGTGTGTATAATCCTCATGTAAATATTTAAAACGCTGCCGGCCTCCGTAGCGTGAGTGGTAGCGTCTCGGCCTTTCATCCGGAGGTCCCAGGTTCGAATCCCGGTCAGGCATGTCATTTTTCACACACGCTAAAATTCATTCATCTCATCCTCTGAAGATATACCTTAACGGGTGTTACGGAGGTTAAACAAAATATATATATATATTTAAAAAGGAATTACTAGAATTTCCGAAATTTGACCTTGAAAGGTTAAAGGAAGGTAAACATTTTTGAACAATAATTGTCAATTTTCCCAATTTCTTACTATACTAAACACCAGTAGAAAGGAACTTCGATTGGTATCATATGCAATTTACATGCATCACTTCCTTAGGAATTATTAGAATTAACAGCGTAAAGCAAAAAGTTAATATTACGAATGAATGCATAATACTCGTTCATACGGCCATAACTCAGTGAAGAAAATAATCAAATATATATATATGAATATAAAACATGTCGTGAGTGATTCATTATAAAGTCCTAGCAAAAACTATTGAAGATAAATTGATAAAAATTTGTAAACCAGTTTTTTCGGTATAAGTGCACATTAAGAAATGATTTTTTGAAATTCCGGGTTTACTTTTTTTCGTAGTTACATTTGAAAATACCTACGTAAATTTTTTTTTTGTGGATAATCTTCATGTAAATATTAAAAAAAAAAAACAATTTCTAGATTTTCCGAAATTCGTCTTTGAGAAGGGTGAAGAAAAGTAAAAAATTTTTTAACAATGATTGCAAATTTTTCTCATTTCCTGTAATAATAAAAGAAATATTAAGTAGCATTGAGACTGAGAATACTCTTCGTTTAATATCTAAAAACCATTTAAGGGTTTTTTTAATTTCGATTTTTTTAAGGGGTGTGACGGTGTATTGGGGGGGGGAGGCGGTGACTCAACCAATACATCTGCCTCCGGTTACTTAACTAAATAACATTAAAAAAAAATTGATCGCGACGGGAAATGCAAGTTACCATATAGCGGTGGACGAAGCCGGGAGGGGAATGCGAGTATATTTGTAAAAAAAAAAAAAATGTAATTTATATACAAATTTACAAGTAAGATTAAACCAGCATAATAAACAGGATATTCAGCATTTTTCATAATAGGGTTTTATCGTTCATAAAATGTATTGAAAAATACAATAACTGGTTTATAAGGTATCCCAGTCATATGGTAATTTCACCGTTTAATCTAAAGGAAAATAATAGGATAAGAAATAACCTTCATGAATACAGACAGTTAAACTAAGGTCGAGTAAAACAGGGTAAAAATAAGGAAAACCTTTTCTTCACGTATTTCCCAGCTGTCCAAATTATAAAGTCAAAAGAAAGAATAAGCAGCATAAAAAAAAATGCAAAAAAGTTAAAAAAGAGTTGTAGATTCACAAAAGTGAGATACGCGGAAGCAGAGACATAAAGATACAAAGAAATGGTGAGAAGAGAGTCAAAGCGCTCGCACACTAAAAACAAAGAGATAGTGAGAAAGGGGAAAAAATAATAGAAAAAAAGAAAGCGACCTGAAATAAGTTCCTTGTCTTCCAAGAGATAGTTTATGATTATCCGTTTCCGGAAGAAGGGAAAAAGAATCTAGAAACAGTGCAGAGTTTGAAGTACATTAAAGAAAACTTTTGTAATAAGTAATGGCGTGGAGCTGTAATATCTTTCCTTACAAAAGTGAACTCACCACTGCATTAAATTCAACAGTAGCAACGATTACATTTATTACCTCAACCTATTTTCAAAATTATTTCTTCTGATAAAACTTTCCGTCTATTAAAAATAATAATAACAATAAAATTTAAAGAAAACTTTGAAAGTGAATATTAACTGTTACACAATCCCCACTGCCCATCAACTGAAATTTTTTTCTCACAGCTTTGAATTTAATTTATTTTCTTTTATTATATTTAAATTTAAAATTCATTAAATAAATCAATACAAAATTTTTGGTAATGTGGGTAATCTTTTCAGCCTCCGTGGCGCGAATGATAGAGTCTCGGCTTTTCATCCGGAGGTTCCGGGTTCCAATCCCGGTAGGTAAGAAATTTTCACACACGCTACAAATCATTTATCTCATCCTCAGATGTAATAACCTAGCAGTGGTTCCGGAGGTAAAAAAACAAAAATAAATAATCTTATACAATAAATGGAAAATAAAAACTTAATATATTATTTTCTCGGCGAGCTAGAACAGCTACCTAGCTAACTGGTATAGCACAGTTGTATATATGTTACGTTTAATCTATGCGTCGATAACTTAAAGGTTAGATCCCGATTTGATTGGTTCATTCTTGCTACTGATTACAAGTCTTCGTGGTCAACTGCAGTAGAGGCACCGTACCAGTAACCAGTAGTATTCTAGACAAAGTTAGTTGTATTCGTATTTCGAACACCGGCAGTACCAGTCTTATTACTGTCGCCGGCGGATGCAGTCGTGGGATTGTATTCGTGATTCCTTGTCGCAACGTATCACTCATAAGCTATTCATGTCAATACATAAGTTTGTTATTTATAAGTGTAAATTACAATATATCATTCAAGAAAATTATACTATTCAGTTAACGTCATCAACGCATACAGTTTACTACAATAAATATTCGTTTAATCAAGATCTGGAGTTCATTTATTCATACACGTTACGAGCTAATCCTTCTATACTGTTTTAAGGTATTGCAAACATATATACCTACATATTGGTCCTCCGTGGATCCATACACCGTTTCTATACATATCGTCCTTGGAATCGGTTCAACTATTCTATACCTGCAGTCTTCTCCGGTTATTCAGTTCTATCGAACGATATTAGTGTTAAATCTAGTTTAGACTAAGAATATTCCAAGGAACGTTTATCTACAACAATTCAAAAACGTTACATTTTCTAGTCCTACCGAAACGGATCGAAGCAGCTATTCTTTACCATTTTCTGGTTCTCCGGGCCGGCTTGAAACAGCTACTCCCTAACATTTTTTAATACAACTGTTCTAGCTAGAATAGCTAGCACAGTTGTATTTAAGAGAGAAGTTGGATCATATTAAAAATGGGCTTTGAGGTTTATTGCCAATTCTTAAATTTTAGCAGCTAACTATTTCATCCAGATAAAAAAACATATGTAATGTGTTTCGCACTGTTTTTAGACTTACATTTACAAGGATTGACCGAACCGATTTGATTCAAATTTGTTTATATGCTGGGCATTGATCTTTTTTTTTTCAAAATCCGTTTAATGGGTTTGAAATTTAAAAAATTCATTTCGATTCTCTTCAAAGGCATTTTAAAGAAGATTTAATTAAAGAAAATTTGTTACAATTAATGTATAAAAAATAATCAAATAACATTTTACAAAAAAATCAATCCTCACTTCTTAAAATTGAGAGATATATATTTTTTTATTCTGTACTCTTGAGTATAAATATTTTATAAAACCTTTTTTAAAGTTTATACGTCATATACAAAAATGACTACAATTTTTTTAAAATTACAGATCCCGGGACTAAAAAGCTATTTAAAAATTTTTTTTTTTATTTTAGCCTTCAAATTTGTTACGTAAAATACATTCAAGAAATAATCCAATAAAATTTTTAAAAAAAAATCAACCCCTCCTCTTTAACATTGATTTATATATTCTTTATTCTTTTGCTTTATCTCCTTCAGATTTAAATACTTTTTAAAGTTAATATCTCACACTGAAATTTTTATTATAATTTTTTTAAATTGTATGAATTCCGGACCGAATGATGCTAAAAATTTATTTGAAAATTTTATTCTCCTTACTTTAGCTTCTATTCTAGAGGTTGAAGAGAAAATATTACTTAAGCAGATTTGTTAAACTTAGCCCACCGGGCTGATCTAGTGGTTAACGCGTCATCGCAAAGTAGTTAATTTTGAAGTCGAGAATTCTAAGATTCATATCCTAGTAAAGGTATAATATTTATCCGTATAAAAGTTTCTTTTATCGTGGATGAATACTATATCGTGGATATCGGTGTTCTTTATACTGGTGTGGATAATTGAAATCCAACCACACTTCTCAGGAATGACGAAATTCGTTTTGACTGGATAAACCGTTTTTGATAAAATTTTGTACAGAGATAATTTGTTGGTAAAAGTTTGAAGTTATATCTTCATATAGTTTTTTGGGGTCAATTTTCACAAAGTTTTGGAAATATAATTCCATTTTATATTAACCTCAATATATGCGTGCTTGCTTATCCTACTATTTTCAAAAAAGTTTTGCCATAAAATTTCGCATTACCCAAAAATCGAAAAGCTATCTTTTAATTAATTGGATATTTTTTTAACTCTTTTTTTGTCTCCCTAGGCATATTAGTTTTTTTAACCTCCGGAACCACAGTTAAGTATATCTTCAGAGGATGAGACGAATGAATTGTAGCGTGTGTAAAAAATGCCATGCCTGATCGGGTCGAACCCGGTACCTCCGAATGAAAAGCCGAGTCGCTACCACTCTATCACGGAGGCCGGCCGGGGCGGAATCTAAGGTTCAAATCCTAGTAAAGATAGTTATTCTTATACGGATTTGAATACTAGATCGTGGATACCGGTGTTCTTTAGTGGTTGGATTTCAATTAACCACACTTCTCAGCAATGGTCAATCTGAAATTGTATAAGACTATTCTTCATTCACATTCATACACATCATCCTCTGAAGTAATACCTTACAGTGGTTCCGGAGACTAAAGAGAAAAAGAGAGAGATTTGTTTAGCATAGCTACCAACATGTGAATTTTTTTGATAAATATTTCTTAAAATTTTTTTCCCCCACCTCTGAAAATATAATGGTTTTTTTTGTTTTTGTTTTTATGGCTATCTTTAATTAATAGTTTTAACTAATAAATTAATAGTTTAATTAATAGTTTTAACTAATAGCTTGGAGAGTTATTTATTTTTTTTTTTTTAAGTGGTGTTAGAGTTAAAGACATCTTTACTTTACAAATTTGTTAAGCTTAACCTATATATGAATATTTTTGTAAAATGTGTTACGTTCTTGTATGTAGCAAATATTATATGATATATTACTTTTTTATGCTACGTTCTATGCGTTAGTTACGTTGAAAGCATAATAGTATAACATAGTATAATCTTGAGTAGTATAATTTTCTTGTATTGTAATTAAACTTATGAA